>JAVYIG010002786.1:0-46255 GCA_035222895.1 Strongylocentrotus droebachiensis
CTAGTGGATAAGTAGTTGGACTGTGGATCACAGGATCCATGGTTCAAGTCCCACCACAGCAGTAATGTCTTTTGGCAAGATATTAATCTACATTTGCCACTCTGCTGTGAGCACCAAAAGCGGCTGCCTAGCAGAGCCAGGGTAATAGTTGGAGCGCCTTGAGCATATTGTTATTATTATTTTGACAGTGACAACCTCCCTCCTTCCTCACTAAGAACAGCACAGACTAAGGTCATCCATCATATGAAAGTTGCATGTAAGAAGTTTTAATCCCATAAACTTACAGTGTTGTATGTTTTTTAGAAGGATTTGGCATGTAGGACTAATATTAATTGCTAATAGTTTATATTTCAAAGGGCAATCCAACCTTTGTAACAAGTTGATTTATGTTAAAGCAGAAAAAAATGAGTGTAATAGACTGGTGAAAGTTTGAAAGAAATCAGACATAGAATAAGAAATAATGTTTGAAAAGTTAGATTACAACATCTATGTAAATCTCAGATCTGCAATTTTATGAGGCAACAGGGACGTATGCAGCTGACAACTTTGTATGTCATACACAAAAAATATAAATAATTAATGATTTTCTTTCAAGCTCCTCTTCCATTGTAGCAGTACTCAAACTATATTGTAACCCTCCCTCCCCCTAATCAGTGGCCTTGTGAATTTGCATTTCAGAATTTTCCAAACATGATTCATTACACCGGAGTGTTGGCTCAGTCAGTAGAGCGTCCGCCTCACAACCGGGAGGTCGTGGGTTCGAATCCCGGCCGCGTCATACCAAAAGACGTTAAAAGATGGGAGTTATTGCTACCTTGTTTGGCGTTCAACAATAAGGGATAGAGCAACGTCGATCTGGCGCTCAGCGGCTGCCGGGCTCACGATCAATTGGGCAAAAAGAATTTCTGTTTCGGTTTAATAAAATTTGGAGTGAACTATTAGGCTATTATTATTATTATTATTATGATTTATCAATTTTTAATGATTGTACATGTAATTGTGAAATGAACTGTACAAAAACGATTCCAGTTATATTGCAAAGAAATAAATTCAGTCATTACCATGATGAAAGTGTTCATCTTAAGATTTGATTGCTTTGTGCTATTCAACGTTTATCCTTGTTGAGTTTGATTTGTTTATGGAAGAAATGTGTCTGAGAGAGTAATGTACTATAGAATGATGACTTATGTGGCAAGAAGATACGGCAGCAGAAGCGTTACAAACGATTATGAGATGAGTTAAATGAAGAAAGAAATTGAGAGCCAAAGAAAGAGAGAGAGGTAGAGGGAATGTTCAAGTTTGCATGAGAGAGCTAGAGAGAGAGAAAGAACTGAGAAGCAATTGAGTGCTAACAAAAAGTATACAAATATACTTTTGATCATTGACAAAAATATTCAATCAAACTTAATTACATATGAAGCAGAACATGATTCCAGAGTGATGTGATTGTGAAGAGACAGCATCAACTAGGTATGACGAATGCAGTTGTATAGGGGTGGGAGGGGGGGGGGGGGTTCATATTTGACAGTATGGATGTTTTTTTTCTGGATCCCGGTCCCAAAAAGGTAATGTCTGTGAACACAATTTGTTGATAATAATAATAATATCAATAGGAATGATTGCAATAATTATAATAATCCTAAGATCATTATAATTTATTCTTAATATTATCATTATTATGTCATTTCCTTCATCATTTGTTAGTAAAGTAGAATTTGAGAAGTAATGTGAAAAGTAATTATGTGACCCTGTAAAAGTAGAAACATTTGCACTATAATTAGGTTCCATCCTTAACCTGTCTAATAATGTTAGTTTTTTGTATAGATGTCACTTTCTTTTAATCTGTGGACAAATAAAAAGCAGTTATTCTTTCAAATACATATACCTTATTTTATGTCGCGGCGCTTTTGTCCTTCATTACTAAAAAGCGCGCGGAGGATAAAAGCGCCGAAACAATAATATCGAAAGATTAAAAGGCTCTACCGCTTTCAATGAGATCAACCCTCATTATACGACAAAGGCGTCACTGATCATGTGTCATCAGGTTCACAAACATATAAATAGCATAAAGAATATTACTGTAATATTATAAACAGTAAAACTTTTGAATGTAAATCTCTGTTGCATCAAACTGATATCTAAACAAAAAATGTTTATTATGCTATATTGACGGTATACGTCAGACATTATATAAACAAACAAAAAAGAGACAAACTAAAGAAGAAATCTGAGCTGGGGGGGGGGGGGGGAGTCGGTGAGAAAAATATAATAATAAATACAGTACAGACTGCGTCCAATTTTCTATCTCCCCGCCCTGACCCCCTCTCCTTCTCTCTCCCTCTCTCAATGTCCATCTTCATCTTTCATAATGTTGTCTATTCCGCCATTGGCTTGTATGCCGGGCATCATCCCTTCCTTGAGATTAATTATCATAACATATTCCTGATGTTATACTTCGGACATTATACTTTAACGAAAAGATATGATCACTGAACCAATAGAGACTAACTAAAGAACCAAATCAGAGGTGGGGGGGGGGGGTGTGATCGGAGAGACAAATATAATACATAAATACAGTATACACTATACAGGCAACGTCCTAATAGCTACCCCCCCCCCCTTCTCACATAATTATACCTTATATTTAGTTTAGGGAACGAAATAGAATGGCTGATAATGTCGAAATGAGAAGAATATTACTGTAGTCTGTATACAATACTTAAATATAAATATAAATACTAAAAAATAAAACTTTTGAATGTAAATCTCTGTTGCATCAAATTAAAATGAAACGTTTATTACATTATACTTAAGCACAAAAGAGCTATCTTGAAGAAGGTGGACAACAATATAACAGAAAGAATGAAACTTTCTCTTTTATTTACAAACATATAAATAGCATAAATATCCTGATTCTGACCGCTCCACTAGCGTACTGCCTTTGTACGTATAGTAGGGGGCGACTGTGTATAGGAGGCGACTGTGTATAGGAGGCGACTTGACCACACAATTTGGGGGCGACTACGTTAGGAGGCGACTGCGTATAGGAGGCGACTGTGTATAGGAGGCGACTGGCTTGGGGGCGACCTGACCAGACACCGCTCGTAGAGACTCCAACAGCGCGAGGGCATCGACAAGAGGCTAGTCTGGAGCCGGTATGTAAAGCGCGCGTGCACAGCGCGCAAATATAATGCCATCAAACCACTGTACTGATCTCTAGCTACATGCAGCGCACGTTCGCGTTCGGCATGCGTACTTGATTTTAATCTCGTAACGTAGTAGAGAGAACAAGCACCAACTCGTTTTAAAAATAATACCGTAGCCTAGACCTACTTAACTTGTCCACATCGCATCTACAGTACAGCTCGAGCCATATCTATAGCGGAACCTGCACAAAGCTAGCTCTTGAAAGCCATAGTTTATTTACTTTGCGATCACAAATACCACTAGTCAGCATCGGGCTACATTTTCGTCGAAATTCGAAATGCCCCGAAAGAGGAAAGCTCCCGCCCCCTCGAAGAAGGAACAGGATAGCGGGGATGCGGCGGCGAGCTCTAAACCCAAAGTTGCCAAACGTGCAGCCGCATCAAAGAAGGCGGACCCGAATCAGCATGTAGATCTATTCTACGATGCTGACTGGAGCTCAGTCGGTGAAGAAAGCTCCAAAGGTTTCCCTCCTGTTATTCAGCTGACTGGGCCGGGTATCAAGGGATCCAGTAAAGTGGCTGGATTTGATCTCGATTACACGCTCATTAAACCTAAAAGTGGCAGAAAGTGGCCCACAGGTAAGTGCATGTCGACCGAAAAATGTATGTCTCTTTCGTTCATTTATAGCCTCTGATCGATAAGAGAGGAGCCGACCGACCCAACCAAAATCAGACTCGAGGCTAACGAACGAAAGAGACAGACATTTTTGGTAGTAGTCGACCCCGGGGGGGGGGGGGGGGGGGGGGGGAAGGATAGATCTACCGATACTCAGATTTGGTTTGGACAGGGTGACGTGTGCCGCTCAAGCCTCGAAACCCCTAGATCTACCCGTTATTAGGGGGTATTTTTCAACAAATATTGCTATTGGTGTTTTATCCAAAAAAAATGCAAATTTTTGTATTTTTGTTCAAAGTGGGATCCATGTTTAGGGATTTTAAAGCGGCACACCCCCTGACGCTTGTTCAGAAACCTATCCAAAATTTGACCCGTAACTCCGGCGTGGATCTGATTTGGGTCATTTCTTTAATAAAACTGACATTTGTTGTCATTCCCCAATACAGATGGTACACCAGAGATCTCGTACCGTGCGGGTAATTTAGAGCCACAGCGGAACAGCTTTTCGTTTCCGACATTTCTCCCCCAATTTTCTTTATTTAGACCTAATTTTCTGATTTCTAAATCAGATGTAAATTAGGTCGGTATGTCATTTGTCCTAATTACAGTTATCAAAATTTGATAACTTAATAATTTACGGACTTACTTATATGAATTATCCAATTTGTATCTCCGAACTGTGAAACAGTACGTTCATGCACTCGAACATAGGGCTATATGACCCGGCGGCCAAAATATTTCTGGGTCAACCTACCAAAACATAGCCAAATGGCCAATCAGAGCACTCGTTTCGTGGGAGTTCGTTGGTCAAGCTGGGCTGACTCGTACGTAGCTACGGTAGCTATTGGACGTTCGAAAAGAAAAAATGAATATTCATCAACTAAAACCAAGACGGATAATGTTGACGACGACACTTTCTCGGATTAATCATTAATTTAGGATCTAAATGAGCAAGCTATCGTAAGTAAAATAAGCTATATATATGTTATTTTTAATTTTTATTATAATTGCAGCAGTTATGAGGATGTAAAGAGTGAAAATCTTGTTGCATATCTCATTCATCGCGGTCCGGTCGAACCGAACCATTTGTTCCGTACAGTCCCGTACAGCCATTTTCAGTCTCTATAATCGGAGGTCTAGTGGAGCCAGACGTAGTCTCAGTGGAACAACCGACGATTAGAGAGACTGAAGTTTTCGGTCTATAGTCTACCCTACTAAAACATACCCAAAATGAAGTAAATATTCATTAAATGTTCAAATAAAGATCATGAGTTAAAAGTCGTTATATTTATTACCTGTTTCGTGTCAATTTTCTTGTTATTTTTGGAGTATTTTTCGGGAAAACAATGATATTAGTATACACTTTTTCACAGGTTACATGGCAAACCGATGGTGGGTTGCGAGCGCGCACGTGTGCCTGTGTGAAGTTATCTACCGTTATGTCTCAGATCCTCATTAGGGTAGATAACTTCACACAAGCAGGTAAAGACCAGTTTTGGAAATGCCCCCCTCTCAAAAAATGAAATGGAAGCTCTTATTATCATGTGAAAGAATATGTTTTGACTAATACATGATGATAACAATTTTGCCGGGAAACCGCCTACTAATTGATATATTTGGTAAATTAGTTTGGACGTGATAGATAACACACGTGTCGCGCACAAGTGCGTAGTCCAATATACATCTTTCTGTTTGCAGTGCTTGTAACTTTACCAAGACTGGGCTAAATTTTTAATGATTTTGATGATTCCGGAACCTTGCAGTACACACCAACTACTTACATATGCTAGATGATCAACCTTTTCTGATCGATTCCACAACGTTTCTTTCACAACGTTTCTTTCACAATGCAATCGCATGACCATAACTGGTCTTTATCACTACTTTTAGTGTCACTACTGTAGTAGTCTTTCACCAAATCCAATCCCAGTTATTTGGTAAATGCTACAGAATAGATATTGAAATGTTAATGTTCCACTTTTTATTTGGTCCTAGTGTATATAGGCGAATTATCATATAATGTGCATGTAATGTATTTTCTCATTACCATTTTATGACTCATTTCCTCTTCACGCTGATCTTGAATAATTTGTATTCATGACAGATTTTAGTATTCCTAGTCTGATTACAAGGTTTACCTCATAAGTCATAGACTATTCCCTTTTTTTAAAAATGATAATATACAGTTTGTAATGAAACTTGAACTTGGATCATTGCATGGGTCATTTTATTTTTATTCTTCATTCATTTCGGTTCATTAATTGTGTCAAAATTCCATGTTAAAACAGTCAGGAGACTGATAAACAAAGATTACAAAGTTCAAAGAAATAAAGAGAAATTAAAAAATACATGTACACCAACATGGAAACGATCACAAATTAGTTCAAGGAATAAATTAACAATATTAATAATAATAATTTATCTTTTGAATAAGGTCCATCAGATTGGATGCTCCTGAATGACAAGGTAGAGGAGAAGCTGAAGAAGCTCATCAAAGATGGCTTCAAGATTGTCATCATATCTAATCAGAGGGGGATCGAGAAAGGACACACAAAACCAACAGATTTTCAACTCAAGATCAACCAGATTGCTAATGCATTACAGTTGCCCATTCAGGTAAAGTTACTTGACATTAAGGATGTCATGAAATGGGGGACTGGGGAGGTCGACACTACATGTATATGGGCTCCAAGATTCGTTCACTATTATTCATGAGCTTACGTGGACGAGAAACCGACCATGCAGCTTAGTTCGCAAATAGTCTAGCTAGCTGTGCAGTGCCTACCTCACAGACAATTAGACTTTGATTATCTATTGCTTTGCCTCAGTATTTATAAAGGCAAAAATCTGAATAAGTCCTGAGGTAATTCGGACCCACAACTACAACGTTCTATTACGCCGTTCTTACCTATTGAACGATGGGTTTGCATGATTATAACCCTATCACTAAATCTAACGGTTACCATGTGCGCATGCATAGGTTTAGAATTGTTAACAAGTTTTTTCTGCTTTAATAAAGTCAACTTATAATGAACAGGTTGTTATTTTCTGGGGGGGTAATTGTCCTCGGTGGTGGTTGTCCTTGTTTATGGTCGAACGTGGGGGTAATCGGCCAAGGGCATTGTCCAGGGGCTAATTGTCCTATAATCCCCCATCCATTATTTTTTGTTAAGAAACTTTGTATTAACATATTCAATATCCTACATGTAAATTATATTGATGGTATAGTTTGGGCAATATGGGTAATGATGAAATAGATAGGATCATAGACAAACAATATTTGACACTTCTCTGCACACCTACTGTATATAGAACTCATCTATTATTTCCTTGGTTAGACCTCAAGTCCATCCTTTGTTGGTAAACAAACCAAACCGAAACAAATTTAACATGGGTGATTTTATTTATTTATTTATGCATTCCGTTTTATTTGAACAGCCCCATCAGTAATCACAGTATGTTTTCCAGGGTGCCCTGTAAACAAAGGCAACATATATGAAGATACAAACTACTTGAACAATATAAGCATCATCGAAAACATCAATACATAGTAACATATAACAGAAAATAAGTAAAGAATAAGAGTGAATAATGAAACAAAGCCATAGTAAGAATGATAAATTTCAATGAGCAATTTCAAAATCGATATGTGCATCAACATAACTACCACCTCTCATTTCTATGTACATGTACAGTGTTTTGCAGCAACGGGTGAGAATCATTATCGCAAGCCAGGTACTAAGATGTGGGATCTAGCAGCAAACGAGGAGAACGATGGCATCAAGGTTGATTTCTCCAAGAGCATGTACGTTGGGGATGCCGCAGGTCGTGCCAAGAACTGGGCCCCAGGGAAACCTCGAGATTTCTCCTGCTCTGACCGTATGTTTGCTCACAATGTCGGTGTTCAGTTCTACACGCCGGAGGAGTTCTTCCTCGGTGAGAAGCCTGCTCCATTTGAATGGCATTCGTGTGATCCGGTGCAAGCACTGAAGGATGGAGAGGGAAGAGGGTCGCTCAAACAATACCATCAACAGGACAAGAAGGTGAGAGCACTGTCTGTAATACTGAATTGACAGAGAGAGATGCGCTGGGATGCGCTCATAAATGTAGTCCGATTAAATCATGGAGCTTCAAATAGTTCCGTCCCACATACAATAGACAGTTTTCGCAACTGGCGACGGGGCCTTCTACAACGCTTATCTTTGCGGGGTTCCTACTCAGGCCAAAAAATTCTGCGTGGCGTCCAAACCTACGACGGTATTCAGTTGTATTAGTGTTGGGAGTCGAGCTAGTACGGGGCTCACAGCTCATTTAAATACCCCGTAGCCACTAGCCAGCACTTGCGTCCCTGTGCGAAAAGTCCCTAATGTCTACTTTTTGTTTAGCAAATATGGCAGAAATTATACGTACAATATCCAGTATCATACAGATTACAGATATGTCACATACTTAGTTTTGAAAATTGATATTGGTGATTAAAATCTGCATTACTGCCATGCTTATAAAACAATATGTGGCCAAAGGATTAACTCACTTGTAACTCACTTGATCCAGGATTATTCAGTCTTTATACTGTTGTTCCTATCCATGGTTTCCTTTGGTTGGGATTCTCATCATATTTATCTGGGGCATCTTTCCACCATTTTTTAAGTCCAGAATAAAGGATAAATTACTGGTATACTTAATTTTGTGACCTGCTTTTTATGTTTAATATCCCCAACAGGTGAAAGATCTTGTGATCCTGGTTGGACCTCCAGCATCAGGTAAAAGCTCCTTTGCCAAGGACACATTGGTTAGCCATGGATATGTGTGGATCAACCGAGACACTCTCAACACTCCTGCAAAGTGTTTGAGAGCAACGGAAGAAGCAATGGAGGCAGGCAAGAATGTAGTGATTGACAACACCAACCCTTCTAGGTCTGCAAGGGCTGATTACATCGACCTGGCCAAAGAAGAAGGCATGTACATGTAGCTGCAGTAATAAAGATAATAATAGTTCACTATACGATCTATCTGCACTTGACTTGAGGCTTCGTACCATAGGTGCATAAACAGACTCAACAAGAGCCGATAGATCTTTTTCATGTGAATACATGGGATAGTCTCAGTAAATGAATCACACGTGACCATGTTGGAACAATCATTTGATTAGGATCGAGGAGTGAGTTGTATAAATACATTTTTATTAGTATATTTTGTATTTCTGTGCCATGGCTGTCAAAGCCCACACAAGGGTGATAAGAGTGATAAACAATCTATTTGAACTAAGAATTGTTAGATAGAGAAAACGGTAGTACCTGTATCATTTGAATGTCACTGTCGATTTCCAAGGAGCATACATGTACATATGTATGTAAGGCCAAATTTTGTTATGAAGCATGCACTTATAACTTTAATATTAAAACTTAAAAGGTCATTTATGAGAATTTTTGTTTAAAGTTGGTGGCATTGAAGGAGTTAAAGTCTGCTGTACAATGCCTTGTCTCTTAAAGAATTACATGTGTTCAGATTTAATTACAAGTCCTCCAATCAATCACAAAGTTACAATCCTCTCTTTCATAAGTAGGCTTACAGAGTTGGAAGTTGACATAAACGTCTTGATAAGTTGATATTATC
The DNA here is from genome assembly GCA_035222895.1 of Strongylocentrotus droebachiensis. NCBI lineage: Eukaryota > Metazoa > Echinodermata > Echinoidea > Camarodonta > Strongylocentrotidae > Strongylocentrotus > Strongylocentrotus droebachiensis. Next base: position 9,439 of record JAVYIG010002786.1, read on the forward strand.
AAACTCAGGATAAGTTAAGGAAGTCCTGAACTTCAACAACTCCCAATGCATCCTTACAAATTATTATCATTAGATTAACTGATTTATTTCCTTGTCTCATCTTCAGGCTATGTTGTAAGATGTATCATCATGGATACTCCTTTGGAGCTTGCTTTCCACATGAACATGTACAGACAGTCATTGTCAGAGGGCAGTATTCGACGCATCCCGGAGGTAGCATACAACATATACAAGAAGAAGTACGAGGCTCCTTCCCAGGACGAGGGGTTTGAGACCATAGAGAAGGTACAGTTTGTACCCAAGTTCAAGAGTGACAAGGAACGCACTCTCTTTCTACATAAAACTGACATGAAGTGAGTTCATCCACCAATGCTTCATTAATCCTTTTTGAGCTTTCATATTTCTATACTGTTATATAATCATAGAATATTTTAATCAAGTGCATTATAGCCTTTCTACTGTTTATACACATTTTGATACATTATAGTTTTACATGTACATGTATCCATTTGACCTGGCTCAGCACATTGATAGATTTACTCCAGATTATCAAGGCCTTTCATATTCCGTAGAAATGTTAAAAAGTAGAAAGAGAAACGGGTGTGTTTAAGTAGACTAATCACCTGTAAAAAGCAATTTGTATGTATGTAGAAAGAATGTATGCAAATCAACCTCAAAACACTTTACCTTGCTTTATATATAGGTTAACGAGTATGCAGGAAATAAACAATATCATAAAACCCTATGCATTGGAACCAAAGTCCAACTCAGGTTCTGTGTGGACTCTATTTTACGCAAGCTTATACGCGTACTAGTCTACTCAACAAGTCGTTCGTATGGATATTAAGAGCTTGTTTAAGCTGCCATATTAAGTCTTTGTAAAAAGTAATAATTGGAGCTCATATCTTGAATACAGTATAGTGGCATGCATGGAGCCCCTAACATCAAGATCAAAATATGTTTTGGTGATTGTTTCACTATCAAGTCATCAATGCTGTGGCCTTCATACTTGTCTTAAAACCCTTTAATGTTAATATGTGCCTTTTAACTGAAATTTAAATGTATGTTTATTAACTCTTTAAGAGATATATTTATCAGTGTGTCATATAGTGGTTCTAAAAAAAAGAGAGAGAAAGAAAACCTTTCGTTATCAAGCAAAATCTATATTGTAACTTATACATATTTTAGCATAATTGAAAAATATAACAGTTCAATTGCTTGTGTATAACAATTTTAAATTTGTATGAATATCATTTCACTGTTATGGAATCAATAGACTAAATGCTGCAATTAAATAGATAGTCAGTGAATTGAACTTAATTCTTGCCAATTGTGTACACATTGTAAAAATAAAAATATTTTGCTTGGTTCTTGATCAAGAGGGAAAATGTTATGAGGTTGTGTTTCCAATAATAAACATGTACTTGTTATCATTTAATTGTCTGAAGTATCTAAATGCTTGGCTATACTTCAAGAATATGCTTGCCTATAAGGTTTTTTCTAGGATGTTCTTTAGGTCGGACTTAAAGCCCAGCTATTAAAGTGCACTGATTCACAGAATATAATGTGTTTAATCTCTTCTTCCCCTGCAAATAAACAAATTTGTGTAATTAGAATTATTAAAGTTCAATTTAAATTCAATTCCACTGAAACAGTAAAAAGCACTTAAACATATGGAATATGTTTTGTGTGAAGTTCTTGAAAGAAATTTATTTTAGACCCTTGTCTTGAAGGTTATATCATTGTTAATTATCAGTACTAGAAGCAAATCTGAAATTTAGATATTTATAGATGTGTGTTCTAATTTTTCTCAATGTTTTATCATTTTACATATATTATAGAAATTTGTATTTTTAGATGTCATTGTATTCCGTTGTTTTTTCACTTTTAGCAAAAACCTTTTCATTATAAAAGCGTAGATAAACTTGTTAAAAGATAGACACAGGTTTACTTTTACCAGGCTGGAAGGCTTTCTTGGGTCTTTATAACAATACAAAATAGATTCTGAATCCTCTCGTGGAATCAACCGACACTTCATGTTCAAGACTACACATAAATAATGTCTCCCACATGAGTTTGGTAGGAAATCTATAATACGTGTATCTGCATAATGAACACAGATAGAAGGAATTTGAGCTGGTCGGCCTGATCACATGGACAATGTAACTTATATGGCAGTTTGTGAATTGTGCTCTTCATGTAATGTATAATATCAAATTATAGCAAGAGACCATTTGCTGCTCCAAACAGCCATGTACAACTTGATTATAAGCAATCGAGGGTTGTTTTAAGCCACCTTCTCTCATTCCATAACCAGGAGAACTAAGATTAGCTTGAAATTGTTCACATCACATTGGTTATTACGGTTCTTGCTACATTTAGATCGTGATGTGGATTTATAATATGTCTGGATAACTGTGTTGTAGCTATTACATGTTTTCATAGAAACGTGATGCATTTTTCTTTGCAAATACAAATTTTTGTAATCATGTATCTTCTATTTGAATGATTAAATGTAATAGAGTGACTCCTAAAAAGTGTTTTTCTTTCATTTTTACATGTACATGTATGTGACTTAATAGCTGGAATAATGGGATTCAATAAAAATATATTGTCTGTTTGGAGTCAGAATGGCATATACTTTAACACAGACTTAACGCCCTTCTGCTCCGAACAGATGATTTGTTTCACCTTGTAATAAGTATAAACACTCTTTACCCACTAAACAATACATCAACAAGTTTTTGTCACAAAAACCCATATGGTAAATAACCTTGCAGACTTGTTCGTTCTTTGCATAATTTAATATAACTTTCACTAAATTTCAGCTAGGGAGAAAGCTACTACCTGTCATGAACGTACTGTAGGGCATTAATTAGGCCTTTAAAAAAAAATGTATTGCCCTTTAGATGCCAACACATGGGTCGGTCGGTCAGAATTTTTTTTTTTTTTTTACTCCCTTTTGGGCTGATATTTCTTAGTTTTTGATGCTTTAATACACTTTTTATCTAAAAATCAGTAATAATTTTTTTTTTTTTTAAAGCTGACCGTAGATTCAAGATTTGTGGGTTGGTCCCCAAAGGGCAAAACATCTTTTTTTTAAGGCCTTAGAGAGACATCATTTCACATTCCAGGATTGCCTCTACTCCACATTATTGGTATTCATGTACTTTTTATACAGTGACACCGCATTAAAACCCACTAATTTTAGACCCAAGAAAATTATCTTACTACTGGCTATAACCTCTTCATATCAAGGTTGAAAACACAACAAGAAGAAGTGAGACTGGCAAACGTACCTTTTTATGACAAGAGATAATGTACTGTATGTTAGTGTTCTTTGTGTGTACAACCAAGTGCCATTATTTAAGTCTCATATATTCTTTTACTTTTTCCACAGTGCATACAAAAGTAGTATACCCAAATTTGGAGACTTCATATTCAAATATTCCATCTGTGACCTTGAAGTGACCTTGAAGTGAATTTCATGGTTAGGAATATCTCCCGAGTTCTGTCTAATGATACTCTATTTAGAACCTTGCTGCCACGGATGATCGAGAACCATGGTTTTCAAAAAGCATCAAAATCTCATTGCACCAAGTTTGGGAACGAGGAAAAAAAATTTGGGGATGCTATATTTGGGTATACTTCTAGTGATACGTACTATAGGCCTACAGATCATCATACACAATAACGAGGTGACTCCCCAAATAAACACAAATCGGCCATTGCTTGCAGTCTAAAAACAAAGTATTTAATAACAATTGCTTACAACACTTCATTCATATTGATTGAACTTTTCAAAATCATGTCCAAATTTGGCATATTTTTGTTATAGATTGCAGGTTTGTAACATATATATTGTATAAAAAGAATCATTAACTAAATAGGTTACATTATATTATAAAAACTATATCAATATATACATTTACATATGCATAATTTTCTTCAATTTCTTCCAAAAATATGAATTTATATCAAAATTTCTCATATGGATTATGTAAATGGGTAAACAGATGCAAAGTAATTCAATGAATATGCCTGTATGTAGCAATTATAGCTTGGAATGACAATATTTTATGTATAGTATATATATGAAAAATAAAGAATGACATCAATAACAAATATTTAATGAAAATATATTACTCTTGTGAAAGACTAATATTGCTACAAGTAGCTGCACTTTATACTTAATAATACCTACAATGTATGATAATATAGAATTAGACTTTTATACTCGGGGTTCATTCATAAAGACGACATCATACAATCACTGCTAATTACGGTCACCCAAAGAATTGATAGTTCTTGAATGTAGGCAATCAAATAGGTCAAATAACACTATATGAGTACCACGCAAAAAAAAATCTATTCACAAAGTAATAACATACAGCTACATGTAGAAGTGACAATGCATGGCTGAGGTGCGTATGAAGTTAAACGTGATGAAGTGTATTAATGCAGGACTGGGATTCAAACCCTCAACCGTTGGATTGAGTGTCGGGTAAATGAACAACTATATCATGATACCTCCACTTACATGTAACCTGCCTAATCTTACGCAAAGCATATATTCACTATTGCACTCACATATATGAATTATTATATAATATTGGAAACTGTTTTATGATTGTGAATCTGCATTTTGCACAAATCGACCCGTATGTAAAGCTCTAACTGGCATATCTGGACCAAAATATAATCACTGAAAAATTGTTAAACAAGAATTGTCTTCACACCATGCTTGCAAGCAGGGGTATGTAAAATTTACAATTGACTCGAACTTACAATCATCTTCCTCATGGAAAGTGATTTGCCATCAATATCAATCTCACAAGTTTACAATCACAACTCTTCACATACAGGGCCCTGTTATACATTTAAACATAATATAAAAGTGATATTAGGCACAGAACACAGAAGACACATGTGAACGCTTCTCCATTTTATACTAATTCTTTGCTTAGCATGTACTTTATCCAGTGGTAGAGTTGGCCTATTAATTTAAGTTTCTTGCCTGATCTTTCAAAAATGATCACAAAGATTGAAACCTAAATCCTTTGAATAAACTCATCAATGGTAAAAATCCAATACTAATCTGTAAGGTATTCATTAATAACAATAATATTCCGCTTTTATATAGCGCTTAACACATCAATGATGTCTCTATGCGCTTTACAAATATATTATTACCCTGGTCATCGGATTCAGGCTTACCCGCACAAACAATGTATGCCCATTCTCCACTCCCTGGGGAGCATTCCAGCATGAAGGTGATGATACATTGTCATCCTTTGGCAGTATTATAAACAAACGCATGCAGCTGAGCGAGGTGCTCCGTTTCTTCTGCCGATGTCCTCATCCTCTTTTAATTCCTTGCTTCCTCCCACCTGTCCATCCCCTCCTTCATCACCATGGTGACCTGTCATCTCGTCTGCATCCGTCTTCTTTCCTACCGAGTCTTGTCCCCCTTCTGAATCCTGTCCCCCTACTGAGTCTTGTCCCTTGGCTGCTTTAAGATCAGTGTCTTGTTCCATCTGTTGGACCCTGTCATGAGAAACCTCTTCTGAAGCTGAACGTTGAGCTTTCTCTCCCTGTACCTCACTCTTATCTTTACCAGAGGAATCTTGAGTTCTCTCATTCAAAGCATTGTGTGTTTGAGAATCGCTCGCTCCCTCTACAGGAGCCATGATGACTGGAGTTGTGTCTTTAGGTTCTTTTGGTCTCAGATACTGACCTCCTTCTCTCCAACTGTCTGGAATGTCATCAAAATGAATGTCCAGAAGAGTCTGAAGAAGAAAAAAAAAATCAAATTACAGAATGCAATGCAGTCAATATCTCAACACAATGAAAGTAAAAAAATATGATTGCATTCATTTCATTATTCAGTAGGAAAAATGACTGATATCCACCTCTTTTTAATCCTAGAGAAGTTATCAGCACTTTATATTTCCTTCAAATGGTGCTGTGTATTACCTGACTGCTAAGAAAGGTACTAAACCAGGTGACTAACGGCATCTATGAGGCACTTGGTAATGATGACTAATGCCTTTAATACCAAATAGCACTAACACATCAGCTTGGTTTCAAAACCTGCACCTTCAGGTTACATGACCACTACTCCATTGCTGAGCCCTAATGCATCCTCAAATGTAGGAAAAGAACATGTTCAAAAGATCTATTTTTTGCTAGAGCTCACAAGACTAACAACCTAGGAGACCAACACTTCATGAAAGTGACATGGGTCTTGATCATGGGCTGTATGCCAACATTTCTACGAGTTCACTTCACTGACACTGTCCGTCTACTGAGATATCCTGTCATATTACATGCATTCTTGACTGGATTGAGACACACATACTTGGACTAACAACGTAGTAAACCACACAGAATTTTGAATCACTGCAAACAGGGAAGCGTGGCTTTATTCTATTTTTTGTAAGGGGGGGGGGGGGAACTGAACAATTACTCCAAAAAGGACTAAAAAAACACAGTAAAAACTTATTATGTATCTTGAAGGCAGAATATCTCATTTATAAATGTGTATAGTAGCTTGTATTTTGCAATTATGTATACAGTACCTACACATGAGGACTGTTAAGGTTGCAGATGTGATTCAATATTAGTGATTGCAGCATGAAATATAAACAGACTTTGTTATATTTATGTTTGGTGCAAAATAATTGAAAGGAAATAAAGCAAGCCAACATGGACAACTAGCTTCCATACAGGTGTTGTCTGGGTTGGGGTGGGGGGGGGGGGGGGGGGGAGAGGGGGACTTTGTACCTCAAGGTAAGAAGCTTTCACAAATTGTTGTTTGTTGGAGAAGGGGAAAAGGGCCCATAAAAAGTAAATTTTAAGAAAACTGCTTCATGGAATATCAGTGAATTCAAGTGAATTAGATAAACAATTCTTTCTTGTTTTAAGGACAATATGCCCATTTATGTACATGCCCTCCATCAATGCACTCGCACAAATGTAATACATTCCAATCATTCTAATGGCTAACTCAAATGCCCATGCATGCATATTTTGCAAGTATCAAAATAAAAAGATGTACTTGTAAAATGACCCTCTCTTACGGCATTATACTATAGCCCTCCAAACAAAAATAATGAATTAAAAAAAGAAAAAGTTAATGAACAGAATTTCTAAACCAAGACAATAAAGTAAATGAAGGATTATAATCATTCAACCCTTTCATATGATAAAATCATATGCCCATGCATACATATCTGCCAATTTTCAACAGCAAAAAATATATTATCATGCAGTTATGCATTAGAGATTTAATGGTTTGAAATAGTTCTTACAAGAGTAGAGAAATCTTAAGACTTGATTGTGAGATCCAACACAGTCTGAAAATAGAAATGAAATGAACATAACATAGATGTATACTATATAGTGATAACACACACAAAGAGAAAAGTAGAACAGATTAAATAAAGGCTATAAAGGAAAGATACATTGATCTCTACTGCCACTTAAACTAACTATTACCTTTTTTTATTTCTATCCCTTCCTTATACTGTCTTTTCAAATGATAACAACATAAGAATATGGTAGTGAAACACACATACCGGTAAGTGATTTAGATTGCAGCAGAAAAGAACCCTCACATAACCACAGCTTGAAAGCATACTCAGTTCAATAAATAGAGAGTTTAAAGAGAAGGTTGAGTTCTGGGAAAAGGTGACAAATAATTTGTGAGCATTACTCATTCTTATTATGCAAGTGTGGAAGAACATCAGTTAAGACATGTTCCCTGAAAAGCATGGCTCTTCAAATGCCTTCATATTCTAAATATGCATGTAACATCGTAAAAATCGGGGGGCCGGCTTTTTACGCCACGTGTTCGTGTAGTCCCATATACAGCTTTCTGTGCAAGTGTTTGTAACTTCACCAAGACTTGGCCAAATTTCTTATCATTTTGATGATTCCAGAACCTTGCAATACACACAAATTCTTATATGCTAGATGATCAACCTTTTCTGGTCGGTTCCACACCGTTTCTTTCACAATGCAATCGCATGACCAAAACTCAACTTCATCTTTAACCCATTGACTACTGAATTTATTATTTCCCATAGGCTTAAAGGTACTATGTCCCTTTTGCAGCCAACCTCAAATGCTGTAGAACTTTGCAGGAATTATGAATATGTCATGTATGTCCTATCTGTGAAATTTAAACGTTAGCAGTGTCCTCATATTAAAATTATGCAAGGAAACCCGTTTACTTGCTAGACTTCACTGTCAGACACTATTGAGTGACTGACTGGCTTTATTTCTTCTTTGGTAATAACATACATGAAAAGAGTTGTAAAGGGTACATGAGCATTTGTCTACATCAATAACCCACTTCTTGTGATGGCTAAGATTAAACTGATTGAATCTTTGCGCAGCAAAAAACGTATGAACATTCGGTAAAATTGTCTGAAAATCAAGACTATTACTTTTGGGCTCTATAGCCCTAAAGTCGATTTGACAACTAATAGTCGTTATTTTCCCACTTGAAGACATTTTCAAGCCCCACCTGTTTTAGGGAAGTTCTAAATTAGTATTATCTTTCAAATGCAGTTGGAATGTAACTTTTTCATTTTTTTGGCCTGCAAATGGGACATAGTACCTTTAATACAGGGGCCACTCAGTTCCAGTAGGCAATGGGTAAATCATGTTCTCTCTCATACTGTAGCTGCATAGATATCTACCTTGCATAGTTGATCTGTATAGTCAGGTTGAGTAAGCTGTTTGATCTGTTCTTTGAGCTTCATGATGTTAGACAGCGCTGGCTTCATGGAAAACTCCACCTCTTTACAACTCCTGGGAAAAACAATAATAACAAAAACAATAATAATAACAACAACTAATGGTTTCATGAGAGCACCAATATGAGTCGAGCTGCGATGCTTGTGGTGTTTATATAATCATTTCCCTGGTTATAACAGAGTCGACAAAGTAACTAGAGCTCAAGCATATCAGGTATTCATTTACACATGGGTAGAAAGTGGCAAATGTAGATCTTGCCAAAGGATGTTTGTGCCAGACTGGGATATAAACCCTGTACCTTGTGATCCACAAGTTCAGTGACTTATCCACTACACCACAACACCTCTACTTAAAAATGAGTGGAAGAAAAGTTATCATACCTTTTAATTTCATCATATTCTGATGAAAATATCATATTTTCTATTAATTTTGGGGAAAAAAGCATCCATGTCAACAGGAAATTTTCTGACCTTTTTCATGATTTCAGAATCCTATGTTGCAAAGTAGAATCAACAGCCCAAGAGCACTTGTGAATACTTGATTTAAATCTCCCAAGACGAATGATTTCTCACAATAAACATGTTGAAGGATTCAACTTTAAGGCATATGATACATCATAAATGCTAGCCTACATTATTGCCAATTTGCTCCAAATACTTAACTTCTTGCAATAATACATTCATACTCCTCACACTCAAATCTATTTGAGCTTGAATGTTGAATCAATGCTTCGGTAGAATGATTTGTTTGTTACAACCGTCTCACCTTGCTTTGGCGAACCTCTTGAGGATATAATAGACAGCCATGTAGAGAGCCAGCATATCGACTTGGGACAGCTGCATCTTGCCCACTGCAAGGCTAAAATCTACAATCTTCTGAGGCAAGCCAAAGTTGTGTTGCCCAGAGAGCTGAGCCCAGATTCCATCCGTCACACTGACTGCAGACTGCACCAGGTGGAAGTACGTAGGCTTCTGAGGGAGGGTATGGACGCAGATCGGTAGCAGCGCACCTGCTTCGGGATTGGAGATCCTCTGCCTCCAGATGGCGATATGGAACTCTTCAACGCATTCCGGGCTTTCTAGATAGTTGGGAGAGAGGACGGGAACGATGCAGTGAGCTTGTTCGAAGGAGCTTAGTTTGTTCTCATCGCTGCAGACTGCCTTCACTTTCAGAGACGGAGCGTTGAGCTGAAGGATGTTAACCATGAAGGAGACGTACTTCTCATCATCACTATGGTAACTAAAGATGAGGTCACAGTCTGAGGCAGACTTGGGACGTTTATCTTTCATCACCTTCCCTGGCTCGGGTAAGATGTCACTCAGCTTAGGAGGGAAAGGAGACTTGGATGATATCAAACTGTCTTGAGTTCCAAATTCCTTCTGGAAATGAGACTGACGAAACTTTTCCATCTCTTCATCTGCTGATAGAGTTGTAATCTATAATAGATGAGAGGGGAAAAAGAATGTAAGCCTATAAACCTAATGAATTTTTAACAGGTCAACAGTACACCAGGAAATACTTGCAAGTAGTAATTTCAAACAAGAAAAATCTGTAATAATCAATGAACAACTAAATATATTTTCTCTTAAATTTTAAAACTGCTTTTATTCAGTGGCTAAATATGGATAAATAATACTGAATTAAAACAAGTTCCCGACATCCCCTTGGATGTCAAACACACCCAAAGACATATCACAAAAGGCTGAGGCAGAAAACACAATCTTGCACATGCATGTACATCTATAATATCGGATGACCCCCCCCTCCCCCCCTTCATTACATAGTTACATGCACGAGTTCATTAAAATGAACTTCGATTAAGACTTTGCTCAAGACTCACATCTTCCTTCACACATTTAGATGCTAACTTTATTGGAGGAGCTTGTGCCTTTGAATGTTTTTTTAAACAGATATATGGTGCCATACAAATGCTGTGAATCATCATCAGGCCTAAAATAAAAACTTGTTGCATTGCCCTTTGCGACCGACCCAAAAATCTGAAAATCTACGGTCGGCATTTAAACAAAAACAAAAAAAAATTAACAGTTTTTTAGATTTGTTTTTATTAAAGGTAAAGACAGTAATGGTCATGCGATTGCATTGTGAAAGAAACGTTGTGGAATCGATCAGAAAAGGTCGATCATCTAGCATCTAGCATCTGCAAGGTTCTGGAATCATCAAAATGATAAGAAATTTGGCCCATTCTTCGTAAAGTTACAAGCACTATACACAGAAAGATGTATATGGGACTACCCTATCTCTCTCACCAGACCATGAGAGAAATAAATTTACCAAATATATGAATTAGTAGGCGGTTTCCCGGCAAATTTGTTATCATCATGTAGTAGTCAAAACATATTCTTTCACATGATTGGTAATGAGAGCTTCCATTTCATTTTTGAAATTGGGGCGTTGCCAATACTGGTCTTTACCTTTAATGAATAAAAATATATGTATTTTGTTTGTTTAAATGGGATATAAATGCATAAAATCAAATTATTCCAAAATTCTCACTCGTACAAACCATGGATAATTATGATCTGAAAAATATATCAATGGAATGATGACGCTGAAGCACATGTATTAAAGCATTAAAAACTGAGAAATATCAGCTAAAAGAGGGCGGGAAAAAGAAAAAAACATTCAAATCTGAAAATATCGGCCCAAAGAGGGTGACAAAAAAAAAGTTTTAAAAAAACAAAACTTTTCTGACCGACCCATGTTTTGGCACCCAAAGGGCAATGCAACAAGTTTTTATTTTAGGCCTCATCATCATCATCAACTAGAAAAACTTACATTTTGATCATCAAACAAAGTCTTGAATGTCTCTGTCTGGTCCACACTCTCCCCTTTGAGCCACTGAATGACCGCTGGGCATACAGTCTTGACCATGTCATCAAAGACATCCGGTGTACCCTTGACCATTGGGATGTGAGTGAATTCAGGTTGGATGGTGTCAAGGTCTTCAAGGCAGATGGAGATCAATTGAAGGTGCTGCTTACCCTGCAGTGGAATGAAATTCAAGACGGTTCTTTGGTTAATTCTTTCCTATCGGTTCTTTAGTTAATTCTTTCCTATCGTCATGAGGGTTGCTGTCTGATGGACTTTCCATCTTTGGAGCCATTGGATACCCACTGGTCAAATGGTGATGTCTTGATAACACCTTCAACGATATCAGACCTGTGTATGCTTGACCATTGGTATTAAAGTGGATGGAGTCCAGGGCACCGTTTCATGAAACCAATTATTGATCAAAGTTACAAGTTAGAGGTGTCGTGGACGAGTGGATACGTCGTCGGACTGTCGATCACAAGGTCTGCGGTTAGAGCCCGTCGCGGCACTAATGTTCTTTGGCAAGACATTGATCTACATTTGCCACACTCCATCCAGGTGAAGTAAATGGGGACCGGTAGGAAGTAATTCCTTGAATGCTGTGAGCACCAACATCGGTAGCCTAGCAGAGCCGGGGTAATATGAAGCGATTTGAGCACCCTGCAGGGTGGATATGTGCGCTATAAAAATATCCAATATTATTATAATTATTATTATAACTGTAATAATTAGGTGATGAAAGTCATTGCATCTGATTGGCTGTGAGTGAATTTTATATAAAATTTTGACAGTTTTTATGAATTCTGAGTTTTACAAAACAAGGCCCTGATCTTCACGACAAACAGGAATAAGTCCTAGGTGTTGCCTGCCCTTCAGCAAGATGAGTATATGTTGTGGATCTTTAGTCACATATCAACATTAGGATTAAATGCATTTCTTCAATATGTCAACTATTTTGGAAACCACAGACACAAGATTTACTTTGTAATACTGATCATAAGTTAACCCTTACTGTACTGGGGGGGGGGGGCCTGGGAGGCCCCCCCCTCAACATTTTCGGAGATTGCGCCGCAACCGCTTGGAATTTTGAATTGTCGTTTCATGACTTTTTTCCCTCAAGTCTTACGCACATTTTGATACCATTTTCGTTGAAATCGGATATACCTGTAAGGTGTTACATAACAATTAGTATGCGCATGTCATCAAAAAAGTGCTATAATTGCATATATTCATGTACAAGCAGAAATGTGAAGATATGAATTGATATCAAATTGCTTTTATATGTTTCTCAAAGTAACTTGATGTATTTCAGAACAAAAGAATACATTAGAAATAAAACAATAGATATAATAAGAAATGAAAAACATTAAAATACATAAGAAAATAAATAGTTGAAAATCGCATCAAATTTGCATAAATTATCATTATTAATTACATCAAATAACTATTTTGTGTTAGAAAAGAAGTTTCATATGAATAATGAGTTTCAACATTCAAAAAGTGGAGTCTGACAATTTTTGTAATGATTCTAGTTCCCTATATATATTTCCAGATTTGATATTCATGAATGCGTATTCATAATTTATGCAAATTAACCTATGCATTTTCAAATATCATAAAAATAATGAAACCTCATGAATTTGAGATGAAGGAAACATTTATTCAATACATTTTCAAGGTTCTTCACAAGTCTACGGGCAAATATGTAGAGTTTCCTGTAAAATGCATAAAATTAGCATTTTGCATAATTAATTAGGCTATAACGACAAAAATTTGCATATTAGAAAAAAACTAATTATACCATCTTGTACCATCATACCATCATAGGGGGGGGGACCTCCCAGGCCCCCCCCCCCCCCCCCCCCCCCCCCGCCCCCCAGTCAGAGAGTGCTCGAAATAGCCCAGTACAGTAAGGGTTAAAGGTTATAAATAAGAATATACAATGGCTTTCTTCTCGCCATTATCATGTACACTCTCACTATAGCTTATTTTTACATTGGTCCTGTTCTGATTTTGAAGTATTTTACACATATGTATCAGGGGTGATAGTGAGCATTAAAAAAAAAGGATTGTTTTCCTTCTTAACCCCCCCCCCCCCCCCCTCCTTTGAGTTAAAAAAAATAGCATCTAACAACATCCCCCCCCCCCCCTTTTGATTCAGAAAATAGGGGAAAATAGGGGGGAAATCAGGAAATTAGGGGGATAATTGGGGGGGGGGGGGGAAATCAGGGGGAAACCGATTTAAATCAGGTATTTATCAGGCCTCATATATATATATATATACTATAGCTATAATTTTTTACCCCATACATCATGCTGCTTTAATTTTTCAAAAGAAAAACTTTCCTAATGCTCCCTAACCTTCCAGTGCAATTTCAAATTTTCAGATTTTTGAGACATGTTGAGAACTGGTGTGGCCCAGTGATATAACATGTTGTGTGACAAAGTCATGTGGGGTTGATTACCTTTGCGCAGTGTTTGGCCTGAGCAAGAGCAAATTCTTCCTGACAGACTGCTGACTTGAGATAAGGTTCTGATATGAGAGCTAGCATACAACGAGAGCCATCTATGGAGTGGTACAGGGTACGCTGCCACGATTTACCTGCAAAAACATTAAACAAAACAAAGGATTTCGATGACAAGGAATATTCATATTTAAAGGGATTTGGGTATCTTTGTCTCAGATTCTAAACAAAATCCTGGATTTAGCTCATGCTGCAATCATAATTATAAACCTTTAGGGCAGTCAGGTATCCCATTACGTTTACAAGCCGATCGCCCATCTGATTATCAAGATATTTATGATTCGGATTTGAAATGTCAAAAAACGTTTTCCCCAACAGTTTTTATAACACTACAGTCTATTGGGCAAAACGAGTATGGTAAAACCGGTCACTCAAAGTTTTTTACTACTTAGAGATACTTCATGATCATTTTGAAGCGCAATTTCTTTAGGGCTTCAATATTGCACCATATCACAGACACTGATAACACATAGGGCCATGCATCTCAGATTTGACATTGTTAAACAATGCCTTTAATGTTAGTCGGTTGGCTAAGAACTGTGAACCAAGATGAAATAAGATACATAACAGAGGATGCAGAGAAAGAGAAGTGAATTGAGATCCCTACCTGTCTTCAGTTCCTGCACATCAAAGAAAAGCTTCAAGTCCGGAGCCAGTTTCTGCAGCATTTCCACAAACCGGTTTGCCTTCTCTGTATCCCTATGGGAGTATGAGAGGAAGACATCATAGCGGAGTGGGTCAAACTCTGCTACTCTCAGCTCGGTATGAAAGGTCACGGAGAGAGAGACTGTAAGCTGAGAACACGCTTCTCCTATCTTGGAAGGATCATGGGGTCTGGAGGAAAAAAAAGAAGAGTATTATAGTCATTACCGGATGAAAATTATTCATGAATCACCTGGGTTATATACTTCTTACAACAACTATTTTTAAGATAATTAATTTTCAAGGATCAACTACCACTATACTACTGAGAACATGCTTCTCCTATCTTGGATGGATCATGGGGTCTGGAGGAAAAAGAGGAAGATTACATAGTTACAGGTATTTTAATACCAGATGAAAGTTTTTCACGATTCACTAGGGTTATTTTACCTCTTACAACTTTTTTTGAAGATAATGAATTTCCAAGGAGATTTGTGCAAACAGTGTGTGAGGGCAAGTACTGAATCCAATGACCGGGGTGATAGTACATGTATATCTGTAAAGCGCTTTAGAGACATTGTAGATGTATTAAGTGCTATATAAAAGCAAAATATTATCATTATCATCAACTACCATTATACAGTTTAAAAGGTTGATTGAAATTAGCAATTAAGAACATCACAGTATAATTATACACACAATACAGTAAAGAGATTTCTTTCTTATTTGATGAGAAACATATAAATATATTTTCTTTTGTTTTTTATAGAGCCATCATGAACTCATAAAACATGCATGTCCCCTAAGGACCCCTATCCTTTCCACAATACATCAGGTTTCCTATGAACTACTCATATTCATATAACCGACAAGTACTTTGGAATTAAAGAAGTTACTGTTTAGAAAGGAGAATATACTTTGGTTACATTTCAAATATTTCAATGAAATCAAATGGGAAAGGATGTTTGAGTTATACCATGATATGTCGATGGTTCAGTGACATAAAGACGTAACTCCATATTTTGCTCAAATAAGTATTTGATGTCAAAATGTTTAGAAAAATGTTGGCTTTCCAGGAAACACAAAGACTTAACTCCACACAACACCCCATTGAAGTCAATGGCTAGTGAAACATAGACTTAACTCCTTAAAGTGACTTGGTAACATTGTTGAAGATTATATTCCTTCTACTGTACTAACCCTCTGACATGCAAAAAATCCTGAAAATTCTCAAACCACGAAGATATCTATGGTTTTCTTTGAAGGCGTTGATGTACGACACCCTCTAACAGTGATCAACAGTAAATTCTCCCAACCGTTTTTCCATGAAAAAGAGACATAAAACAGGCTATGAAAAATCTGTTAACACTTAATATCTGGAATGGAATGTAGAGCCAGTTTATTGCTTTGTGAGATTTCCATTCACCTAAAATGTAATTAAATAGTAATAATATAGTTGGGAGAATTAAGGAATCAATCAGATCAGTTTTTCCCAATTTGTACCATGAATAATGGTCCGTTTTCACTCAAATTTTCAGATTATCTTTAATTGTACATCTAGCATTGAAGTCACTACCTTAGCACTGCTATCTCTTATCTGAACAATGTTACCAAGTCCCTTTAAGGCCCAAGTGCTCAGTGACACATGAACCACTTTTTTCTAAAAATGGCCAAAATGGAGTTACGTCTTTGTGTCACTGACCCCTTGATATACCGTAAATCTCCGTGTATAAGGCGCACTTTTTTGGCGCCGAAAAAATTTGAAAATCGGGGGTGCGTCTTATACACAGATACAGAAAAAAAAAGTTTTTTTTTTTTTTTTTTTTTTTTTTTTTTCCCTTCCCGATTTCGATTTATGGCGCTATGCCTGGCAATGTCTCCCAGCTCAGTAATCAGTGTGTTGACTCACCACTCGGAAACTACAACAACACTCAAATTTGTCTGTCATCTTGGTTTGAAAGTAATCTTTCTAATAGATCTCAAAATGTAGTTTTTAATAATTCCTCAATTTTTTTTTCTATAACAAATGGTGTACCACAAGGTTCTATCCTAGGTACTCTATTGTCAGAAATTTAGAGGATTCTATTCATATCATGCATGACTATTGATGTTTGGCATAGAACACAGTGCTTCTGCTAGCTGATGTGATGAGGCTGGTGTGGGACACTTGGTATCATGAAGCCTTAAGAGTCTGGACCTGTTTTTAATTTACATTAATGATCTTACACACATTCTTCTACAACGACATTGTTACTAATATTTGGTGGGTTTTCGGCAACAAAACAATAACAACAACAAAACAACAAAAAACGATTTTTTTTTTTTTTTTTTTTTTTTTTTTTTTTTTTTTGCCCCCAAAATAGGGGTGCGCCTTATACACAGGTGCGCCTTATACACGGAGATTTACGGTAGTCATATTATAAGCTACAAACCTGCAGTCGACGTACTGCACAAGACCCATGTACGTTGGCATCATCTCCACTGAGTCTACATAGATGGGGGCAAGCATATCACGTAGAGCTCTTCGGTTGCAGCACAGAGCAATGTTGTACTGCTCGATGCATGCCTTGTTCTTGAGGTAGTTTGGGCTCAACACTGCACACAAACAGAATAATAAAGTCAACTTCAGCTCATCTCTTTTAATTTTCAATGGCATACTGAATTGGATTGTATTTGACAACATATAATAGAAATGGCTTTGATACATAATGTGGCATGATGAGGGCTTGATGCTCAGAGTCATAGAAGGTCGTATTCATGGAAAGAAGAAGAGGGGAAGACCTCGTAAAGGTTTTCTAGACGATGTCATCAAAGAATGTGGAGCAACAGGGTATGAAACGCTGAAACGGATGGCTCAAGACCAAGGAACTTGGAGAGACACTCGATTTAAAATTTTGATTGGGTCACTGAACCTGTCTGTCATAAACTGACAAATCACTATTGATGATGGAGAATAGAAACAGAATACTAGAAAAACAAGCCATTTATTCATCATAATATCCTCACATACATAAATGTACCCAGTAGTCATAACCTTGTACCTTTAGGAAACATCATGACCATCAATACAAGCAACATCATTTCTGATAAAATATAAATACAATGGTACTGATGATTGATTATGTGCTGGTATTTGACTGACCTGTGACTACCCTGGCACTCTTCATCATGATGGAGTACATATCTTCTTGAAACACGCTGTCTTTATTAATACCCTGTTGCGAGCTATCATAGATACGCACCCCATCCTTAGCTCCAGACAGCTTCTCTCTGATCACCTTAGCTACCTCTTTATCCTCCTCACTGAATGACAGATACACATCAAACTCCAGAGGCACAGCCTGAAAAAAATGAAGCACATATTTTACAAGTTCTATTGAATCAGGCAATTCAAGATGTCTTTTAACCCTATTTAGCCCGGGCTATTTTGAAACTGCATAGCCCGGGGGGGGGGGGGGGGGGGGGGGGGGGGCTTCTAAGGCCCCCCCCCCTATGATCTCGGCCGATCGCCGCGAAAATTTGCATACATGTCAAGTGAAGTGTATAGAATACTATGGTAATTTCAATTTTTGGAAAAACTCACTCATTTGCATATTTATGGTGATTTATGCAAATAAGGTCATCAAATTCACATTTTTGCCCATAAATCAGACATTATTCATATTTAGGCATTCTTTCTCACTACATATATTTGTTAGACCATTTGGAATAATAATACAACACAAACATTTTAAAAACCAGGGTTATTCCTTATGTTATCTATTGTTTTGATAATTTTTTATGTATTTCCTTGTTTTTTTAACTTATGTATTTTATTGTTTTTGTTGTTTTATTTCATTTCTAACTATAATTCAACTATTTTGACCCCACAATAAAGACCCTAAACTATAAACAAGACCAAATAACTAATGTTTTATCTCTTTATTTGAATAATGAGATTTCCATATGTTTTGTACACAAATCACAAAAATGAGCGATTTTCGGGCTGACATGCAAAAAACAAAAGGACACGTGACTTTGTAATGGTAGGTCCGATTTTCGAAAAATTTCTTTCAAAAGATGCGCAAGACTCGAAAGAAAAAAGTCACAAAATTTCAGTGCAAGATTTTTTTGCGTTAAAAAATTATCGCGAAAAATGTCGAGGGGGGGGCTTCTCAAGCCCTCCCCCCCCCCCCCCCCCCCCCCCGGGCTAAATAGGGTTAAAGCTTATCTGTACTAGTTTATAGGAGGGATAAGACCTCCCTGCAAGGTCACTGGACAGGTGGTTATCTCATCAACTTAGCTCTCAATTAACATAAGAAAAAGAGGATCATGGGGAACCAATGGTCACCGATTAGACACTGTTTTCTATATAGAGGGAGCATGCAAGTAGCTAGAAGAAGGACAGTGTGGCTTTAAGATTCATGAATTGTTGCTGATTTAAAGTCGATGAAGCTTAACCTTCCTCCCCACCCCCTCCCCTCCCCTCCCACTAACCCTACAAGCAAGGTCTTTTTACCTACATGGAACTCAATCTAGACAATCAGAATCAGGTCTCAAACAAGACAAAAACACCAGTTTGCTTAATCTGCAAAACTCTACTGAGTGACAACTAACTATTATTTGCATTACCTTTTGTTCTAAGAGAAATACAGATCTAATTTTTAAATCACAATGGGCTCCGAAGAAAGGAAAGATATCCCAAAGAGATGAATAATAATAATAATAACTAGAAATTTAATTCGTCATGGGGACGAATTAGGTGGTCTGTTTTCAATTGTATGATCATTAAAAAGTCAACAACAACAAAAAATGAAAAAAAAAATTGTTGGAGACTCCTGGACTCGAACCAGGGACCTCGAGGTCGGAAGTCAAGTGCGTTACCGATATACCAAAACATTTCCCATAGCGATTACACGTAAACGGAAAATGGAATTCTCAAATCCCACATTGTAAGTGAAATATGAGCATGATCTTGGCATCTGATCGAAAAATAAAGGGCACACTTATGATAGCTTATTGTCTCAGCTACAACATACTCAAAGCTCAGCGTAAACAAAGATAAAACGACGTAGATATTGCTCGCGAAAGATGAGAATGTAGAATCCAGTTTTGAGAAAAGGTCATGTCCCATAGAGAATACACGCAAAATGTGAAAAATTGACATGCCTCCATTAATCGCAAAAATACGCCATGATGCCATTGTCAAAATGAAATATCGTGGTGACTGCATTTGTAGAAAATATTCTCAGGTAGAACATATCAAAATTTGAAAGAAAATTAATTAATATTTACAGAGATACAATCAATTTTACAAAAATATGCTGACGTCATAATATGCAAATTGAAATTTTGAGTTCGGAGGCCATTATGATGACGTCATGAGTTAATTGAGGGTCAAATGACAAATGAAATCATATCTCCAACTCATGCTTTTCCCAACCATGATATAAAAGTTGGGGTCAATTGACTATCTGAAGGGCTATTACGATTTTTAAAATGGGATGTTTTTGATCAAATTTGCATTATATTTCCCATAGCAGCACGCGCAGATTTTGAACTTTGACGCGCGCTCACGGCCTTATGAAAGGTCAAGAGTGACTGAAATTAATGTAAATTGTCATTTACGGTAAGAGGAAGCTAAATCATGTAAAAATATTGAATTTGACCTTTTACGCGCCTTGTGAGCGCGCGCAACGCGCGCGGGGACACTTACGGACGGAAAATTTTGAAATGCTTAAAATGACCTGATTCGTACTCTCCTTTAATAGTTAAGTGATTTTGAGCATTTTAAAATTTTGACGCGCGCGTACGTGCGCGTCATGACCTTTATGTGACCTTTGATGACATGACTTGTTGACCCTTGACCTGTAGTATATGTGATATGAATATGAATGATCTTTGCTTATGCATCATGAAGATATGATGGATAACGTGATTTCACAAAATGGCGCCTGGATGACGTCATGATGACCTGATGACCTTGAAAAGGTTACTGTCACGTCTCATGACAATGACCTATGACTGTGTCAAAATTGAAAGAAATTAACACAACCGATCTTGAGTTAACCGATGAACAAAAAACGGGGAGAAATAAAAATAAATAATAATAATAATAATAAACTAGACATATAATACTTGTTTGGAACAAGTATAGGTGGGCTGGTCAACTCAAATTTGAGACAAAATAGAGCAAAAATAAGCGACATACTGCTTACAAATTCTTAAAAAAACAATATCATGTAGATTCATAACGTGAACTAAATTCACCTTCTTATGAAGTTTTTGACATGAGGCCTTTAATCAAAAATTTTACTATGATGACGTCATCAAAATGAAAAATGGTTATTACTGCGCTTGTAGAAAATTGTCTTAGCTACAACATATCGAAATTTTGAAGAAAATTGATCAATATTTACAGAGATACAATCAATTTTACATAAATATGCTGACGTCATAATATGCAAATTCGTATTTTGAGTTCCAAGGCCATCGTGATGATGTCACGATACACTTAATGGCCAAATGAGACATGGAATCATATTTCCGACTCATACTCTATCTTAATATGAAAAAAAATTGAGGATCCCGGTGCATTCCAAAGAGCTATAACGGATTTTGTATAGGCATGTTTTTGCCCATATATGCTATGTATTAAAAGACCTCGCGCGCACTGACATTTATCTTGAATTTACGCTCATCTTGTTAATAAT
Source organism: Strongylocentrotus droebachiensis (assembly GCA_035222895.1). NCBI lineage: Eukaryota > Metazoa > Echinodermata > Echinoidea > Camarodonta > Strongylocentrotidae > Strongylocentrotus > Strongylocentrotus droebachiensis. The sequence continues at coordinate 30,896 of JAVYIG010002786.1, forward strand.
GGTCATAAAGAGATAAACATGGAATCAAATTCCTTGAAAAAATATGAGAAATATCATGAAAGAAAAAAAAATGGCGATTATATGTTTTTTAATGGTGTTACGCGCGAAAACGCGCGCGTATGCTCGTACGCGCGATTTTTTATAAAATGCTTAAAATGACCTGAAACGTATGCAAAATAAATTTGAGACGATTTTGAGCATTTAAAAATTTTGCGCGCGCATTGACGCGCGGACGTACGCGCACGCGCGCGTTTTTTGACCTGAACTTGACTGGACTGATATTGACCTTGATCATAATAAATATGAATGAGAAATACCTTTTGGTTATGAAGATATGATCATGAGTTTATTTTCAGAAAATTTCACAAAATGGCGCCTAGATGACGTCATCAGTCAAGGTCAAGGTTAAAAACCTTACCTTGCTTTGTTTATATGCCTATACATATGTGCGCCAAATTTTAAGATATTTGGTTGAACCATTTCAAAGTTATCTTGTTAACAAAAAAGTGGTTCAAAATAAGAAAAATAAATAAATAATAATAAATAATAAAGGCAATTTTAACAAAAATATAAGGTGGTCTGTATTAGATACAGCCCACCTGATAAAGAAAGAAAATTTGAACAAAAACAATAGGTGATCTGTCGAACGACAGACCACCTAATAATAGCTCACATTTATAATGGGCCTAATACTTTATTTCTAGGCGCAGCACATATTATTATTACCCCTGTCATCGGATTCAGGCCCGCAACACAATGTATGCACATTTTCCACTCCCTGGGGAGGATGAATCGTACCTTAGGTAAGAGAAGCTGCATCTCATAGCGTTCCTTGAGCTCAGTAAACGTCTTGAGAACTTCTGAGAATCGTCTGAGTGAATGGCCCTGTAGGTCACCATCGATCACCTTGGCATAGAGGACTAGTTTGAGGATTCGGAGAGGAAGTCCTGCTTTCATCCACTTCACCGCAGCCTCCACCATACCTTTCATCATGCTCACCTCACCGTAACCCTATGTACAACACACAGTTAGAGTATTCAAACACAAATGATACTACAGTCAAACCTGCTTTAAATAGTGACCAGCTGTCTACAAAGACCACTCGTCTACAAGGACCACATTTTTTGTTTCCCTTGAAAATGGTTTCTCATTGAAATATGTACTAAAGGAACCTGTCTACAAAGACTCCTTTTTGTGTTTCCCTTGGGCGGTCGCTGTAGACAGGTTTGACTGTACTTGAATCTCATGTCCATGCATTTTACTGATTTGCTGGATGTAGTAGTACAGTGGACTCTTGTTATAATGAGCCCCTTGGGTCCAGCGAACAAAATCGCTTGATGAGTTGATATAGTGAGACTTTGTTATATCACTGTTACAAATACTATATACCGGTATTCTGCAATTTGGGACTGCAAAAATGCCACCTTGTAACAAGATTTTGTTATATTACAATTATGCTTGTTTGATTGGATGGTTTATTAAAGAACTGAACCTGGCAGCAGATAGGATGAATTATATTCAATTTACAAGATATGAATAATTTATTGTTATAACAAGAGGAGTTAAGAATTTTTTCTAAGGACTTTAGATATTAGTATAATTTTTCTTATAAAATTATTCCTCATCTACTGGTACCAGTGAAATACATGTATGCTTAGGCCGCTTTCTTATGGGTCACCCTGTATACAACATTTTTAAACCTAACCTAGCCATCCTAGCGATGCTGATGTATATTAATATTTGAATATACATGTATGAATATTTGTGTTAATTGGTACGGTTTGGTGGAGATCAAAATTAAATCGGCCAGATTCTGGACTAACCCGTATGTCGCAATGATTATGGACAAGTTACGACTTGGATAGTCATTCCCGATTTTCTCGCAATGTCATTCATTTTAAGTAAACATAGCTATGCACTTATTGCATCAGATTCTGTGTGCGTGCATATCATGAATATTTATGACTAGCGCATGACGTATAGGTCCCTATTGAGCCAATCAAATGCAGCGGTAGGATGGCTAGGTTAGGTATAAAAAAAGGTGCACCCTGTATACACACCTGATCTCCCGTATTAAGCAGTGGAGTAATGACCGTTCCATCTTCATTGTTGAGAATGGGAACCAAGCAACGAAAGACATTAGCTACCAGCTCCTGAGGGCGACCCGCTGATCCAAAGCTTGCAGGAAAGAAAGGAAAGAAACAATTCAATACATGGCAAAGTTCATAAATAATATTCATCATCATTAACATGTGAATGTAATGGAAATAATGTAATGTCAATGATGTAATGTAAATATTGAGAATAATGTAAATAATGAGACTAATGTAAATAATGAGAATAATGTAAATAATGAGACTAATGTAAATAATGAGAATAATGTAAATAATGAGAATAATGTAAATAATGAGACTAATGTAAATAATGAGAATAATGTAAATAATGAGAATAGTGTAAATAATGAGAATGATGTAAATATTGAGAATAATGTAAATAATGAGAATAGTGTAAATAATGTAAATAAGGTAAATAATGTAAATAATGTAAATAAGGTAAATAATGTAAATAATAAAAATATTGCGAATAATGAAAATATTGAGAATGATGTAAATTAATGAAATTAATGTAATGTAAATACTCCAAACTGAGATAAGTAGGAGATTTTAATTTTCTTGATAACCTGAAGCTTTTCAACAGTCCTCAATATTTCAAGTGCCCTATTCCACGTAAAACAAATAAATGCTGGTACCATATAGTATTGGATTGGGAGGAAAAGTGTGGTACACATTTCCTGACAGCCTGAAATTCAAACAATGAATTGAGATGATTGAAATTTAAAGTCCTGAGCAACTCTTGAACCACTAGTTGTTGCTAGGTAGGACAAGCATTATGGATTGCCCTACTTTAAAACACATTATAATGTATGTCATTTTTATTCTGATTTCTATTGAAATAAAATGATTCATATCAGGTGAATGAAATAATCTGTAACAAGGCACTTAGCAAAGATGTACATGTACAGTGTATATGCATTATGTATATTACATTACAAAAATGACCAATTACAAAGTACATGATAAACATCTCCATTATGGTATACACAGGGTATATATTAATATACACTTTACTCAAATGCATAGCTGTCATAATAGTAGCTTCCTGTTGTTGACAGTTAGTTTCTAGACAATTTCCTGCCTGGATGATGAGAGAGCTTTCGGTATTACTAATGGATTTACATCTTTACTCATGTATCTACTTGGGACACTTTTTAGGCATGCAGTATATTAAATGAAGATCTTGTCTATTTACAGCAATGTGATTGTTTACATACTTGCAGGGTTGTGCGATGACCAATGAGCGCTTGTGCAACAATTGTTCTATTCCTTACAACAAATGTCTATGTATTCTACTGAGTCAAATCAAAATGTCAATGCTATAGACTAGTCAACGCTACACATGACCCCAAAAAATAACCCTACACTAAACCTAAAACTCAATCACAACCCAATACTATACAATCGTGTACTATCATCAATATATCGCAATACAATTATTACCATGATAATTTTTATTACGCTGTTATTGTTACAAAATTCTGCTGCCAGGCTCATTACTAGAACACATTCACGAGAATCAGTTTCCCTCATACTTCGTAATTTACATTGGCTTCCAGTTAAAGATAGATTAATATTTAAACTTCTTGTAATATCATTCAAATGTCAGCATAAATTGGCTCCTCTCTACTTACAACATCTTCTCAATGAGTATCATCCAGTTAGGCAGCTTCGTTCTAGTTCAAGACAGTTGTTTGTCCCCCTTACGGTATCTACAATATCATATGGGCATAGAGCATTTCAATATGCAGTCCCTCAACTATGGAACAAACTTCCTATTAATATCAAAGAATGTTCTTCTCTTGATATATTCAAGCCTCTGTTAAAGTCTTACCTTTTTCAAATGTAATTTTGTACCATTCTTTATACTATACAATGTATTATACATGTACATGTAGTTTCAGTTTGGATATTCATCATGGTATTATGTTCTTATCATTTCATTTCTTCTGTACTCACCTCTTGGATTTTTTCTATTTCCACAGCGCTTACAGACTTAATTGTAATTTGCGCTATATAAAAACTGAGCATTATTATTATTTATTATTATTTGATCATCATTCATCACAAGTGTTATTTTCATTTCCTTCATTATTGATGGTATAAAAGTCAAAGGTTACCTTCTTGTTTCAAAACAGAGAAGTCTCTTGTAGGGTTGCTTGTTTGGAAGAGGTTTAGACCACCAGCATGAGTAGAGCTTACGAAGGTCTTCCTCTTTATCCCTAGCCAGATTACGTACACTTATATCTAAGGTTCTCTTCAGGGCTCCAATGACAGACGTAGGTGTGGCGGAATAGTCAGCTAAGGTTGAATCGTTATGAAGAAGAAAATTAGCTCAGAGAAAATAATGACCCGGGTAGTAATACAGTCAAACCTGCTTTAGTGACCACCTGTCTACAAAGATCACTTTTTGTGTTTCCCTTGGGCGGTCGCTTTAGACAGGTTTGACTGTACAACAGGCGCAGATCCAGGATTTCTTAGGGGAGGAGGCCCAATTTTTGTTATTTTGCTCCCGAAAATTTGAAAATTGTGCCGGCCGAAAATCGCTCAGTGGGGGGGGGGGGGGGGGGGGTCTTCCCCCCTAAAAAGCTAAAAAATGACGTGTTTTTACACACTTTTTTTTTTGCCTGCCCCTGGATCCGCCACTGCTGTACAATGCTAAGTGCTTTGATTCATTTTTTGTAATTGGATTGTGGGCTTCTATGTAGTAATTCAGTAAATCTTTATACAATATCAACTATCACAAATTTAATGGAACTACAGTTGTAGATGTAAAAACATTTAGAAGTGCACTCTCTAAGAACTTGAAGCCGGAAAGGCAGGGAATAATTTGGCATGTAGGAGAATTTCACATCTACAGACTACATGTACATGCATGTACAAATACACATGTACATGTATTATGTAGCACAGCTATATATGTAAACATACTCTACTGCGCTATGGTGAAAAACTCCTCATACAGCTAATTTGCAGACACATAACCAAAATTTATTGGGAGGCTTCTGAAAACAAGGGAAACGCTCTCGGCGGTCTCGCCTGCATAACACAATTCAATATGATAAACCGGAACGTCAATGACGTAGCGCTCATCCGCATCTCGCAACAACAAATATCGTAAATTTGATGTGGTACGCTTTTGAACTGATCAAAAAATAAAAATTTGATGCCCTGGAAGGGACATAATTTCATTTCATTTGCATAAAGTACCATAAATAATCAATGGAGCAAAATCTCACAATGTATAGAAGTTTAGTGTTCAAAATTTGGCTCTACCAGATAAGGCAAACCAAATCAAAATCAGTCAAGAAATGAGGGAAAAGAAGCAATTTTTGTTAGGTTTGGAATAAATTTGCATAAATTACCATAATTAATGAATGGAGAACAATTTCAAAATTCTGTGTAGAAGTTTAGTGTACCAAAGTTAGCTCTACAACAAAAGCAAACCAAATCAAAATCGGTCCAGAGAAATGAAGGAGAAGAAGCCTTTTTTGTGATTTCGAATAAATTTGCATAAATTAGCATAGATAATGAATTTCATGATTCTGTATAGAAATTTTAAATCCCCCTCCTAGCCCTATCATATGAAACAATCAGAATCAAAATCGGTTGAAAAATAACGAAGATGAAACATTTTGAAAATCTTGTTGATGCCACAACAAGTCTAAGTTTGTTGACCTTAAATGACCTTTGACCTTTGACCTTAACTCAGTGGCCTGAAATTCTACTCACATGATTGGGGAGACTTGATAACCCTATAGTCCAAGTTTCATTGACTAAGAACCTATACTTTCAAAATTATATCAAAAATTCAAAAACTTAACCTTAGGTTAAGTTTTCGATGATGATGCTACGACATAGTCCAAGTCTGTTGACCTGAAATGACCTTTGACCTTGACTTTGTGATCTGAAATTCTACCCACATGATTGGGGATACTTGATTACCCTATAGTCAAAGTGTCATTGACTAAGAACTTATACGCTAAAAATTATATCAAAAATTCAAAAACTTAACCTTAGGTTAAGTTTTTTATGTTGACGCCGCCGCCGCCGCCGCCGTCACCGGAAAAGCGGCGGCTACGTCTCGCTTTTTCCTACGCAGGCGAGACAAAAACAAGTGGGTCTTAAAATAAACTCTGAAGATGCCTTTTTTCTTACATATACATGTATGTCTAATGGTAAATTATTCCAATGTCTTGTAGCGGCATGTCTGACTGGCAATCTCAAACAGGTTCTTTGATTTAGTGTGAGGTAGTTTTACCAACAGCTTGTCCTGTATACTTTTTTTTTTACTCCTATATTTACTTCTACATAAGCAAGCTGTCAGCAAGTATAATACTGATATCCCTGCTGCTGCACGTCCTTAGGCAAGTCATTCATCTACTTTTGCTTCACTCTACCCAGGAGAGATAAATGGTTACCATGGCAGGAATTAATTCTTTAAAATGCTAGAGTGCCATGCTAAAGCAGGGTAATACTTTTGGAGCACCATGCAGGAGTGCCTAGTCTGACAGATGTGTGTGCTATAAAAAAAAACTACTACCATTACAGTCAATGAGACGAACGCCAGAGCAACAACAGACCAAACAAATTCCTGCATTAAATCTTATAGCCAAGAATCAGTCAGGTTGGAGTCTGTTTGATACGGCTTGGCGGTGTGACGAAGACACATCTCCCCTAAATTAAACTTACCCTGGAAAGCAGAAACACAAATGACATCAACTTTATCCTTTCTTTTGAGTTTTGTGATGTCTCCCAAGCACAGATCAATCTGACATTCTCCATTCTGGGTTAACACTTTGATGGAGTTTGCCACAACAAGACTGGTTTCTCCCATGTCTTACAATGCCAAAGCAAGTATTAAACAGGACCTAAAAAGAGAAAATAGGAAAAAGATAGAGTAAAGGTCTTTTGAAATTAGCTGGTCACTTCTACTGGAATTCAGTTATATATACATGTATGTTATGTTAGATTTTTTATCAAAGATATACGTTTACAAAATGGGGTTAAGTAGTATAGTGGTAGCATAATGGCATAACACATACATGTAGAAGTATAATTTAATACCATACAATTCACTCTCTATTTTCATCATCTTTCATTTTCACTTTTTTTTCTTATTAGGTTTTTTAAGGTAGGCCTCAAAATTTCTACCAGCCAAAGTGGGCCTTGAGTTAATACGCTCAGAAGCACTGGTCTAGAGCCCCCCCCCCCCCCCCCCCCCCACCTCACTCAGTGTTATCGAGGGTACGTGTATGCATGTTCCCTCCCTTTGAAAGCACCCATCTAGGTCCGGTGTGTAAAGTTAATACGGGCCAATTTTTTGTGTATTAGTATTACGAGCCAGATTTTGTTGCGTGAAAAGTACCCCTTTACCGGACATTTTTGGAACATGAATGCCATCCCTCCGTTCCCAGAGTGGGGGGCTGGTCTAGAGCATTTAGTCGAGGGATCTGCTACATGTATACCCACAGGAATGGTTCAAAGTAGACATCATTAAATCTATGACACTAACACAAAATAAATCTGTCTCATTTGCCATGGGATTTCAACATGCCTCTCATCGCACTAACACTCAAATAATTGGATTTTAAAAAATTGACTTCATGACTCGTCCAACAACACTTTTTTTAACAAACTATAAGATTAATGAGATATTGCATATTAACCTATTTTTAGAATAGTTTGAAAGTGAAACCATTAGCAAAGATAAGTATAAGTCTACTTAAATGTTCTTATTTTTTTTTAATTATTCTTTCTAACATCTATCTAGACTATTGTAGACTCTAGGTAGACTTCTATTTTTAATACATTTATATTTTACTGCTATTTAGGTGTCATCAATTGTCACTAAAGTACTGATTTTGAGTAAAATCAGTTGAGTTTTGTACAGGGGTGTTTGAAATGTTGAGAATCAATAAATCAGCTTTTAATGGTAATAGACCATGGGCCGAGTAGTGAATATCTCCCTATTTCTTCGTTTTCGTGACCCACCTCTAGTAACTACCCAATTTTTTGTCTGAGAGGAGATAAAAACTCATAGAATAAAAATTCATAACTCGGCAAAGCCGAAAGTTGCACACTAATTAGTATTCATAATAAATAGAAATTAAGCATATCAACAGCGCCTCTACGTCAATAAAATGAAAGACATGTAGAAACGTATGGGGACAAGGTAAATGACAACTGCAAAGTTGTGATAAATATATGTTTTGTATAAAAGCAAAAATAATAATAATAATATTAATAATAATGATGATAAACAACATCAATATCAATAATAATAATAATGATTACAAATAATATTTATATTAATAATAATCATCATTATCATCATCATTATCATCATCATTATCATCATTATTATCATCATTATCATCATCATCATCATGATCATCATCATTATCATCATCATCATCATCATTATACATCATAATCATCATCATCAAGCTTCATTTTACATCTTGTGTCATCTTTTTTTCACATTACACCTACTCATGAAGCTTTCACTGACAGTTCACTAGGTCTTTGAACTGCATAGTCATGATGCAATCATATCGCTTGGTAATGCATTCATAATTACATGAAACAATTCAATAAATTCAAATCATATTCTCATTGTCACATGGAATTTTTGTATTCATTTATTTTCAATTCATACAAGCTACAGTACTATAACATAATTACTTTTGGGTTGTACATGACGTCTTGTAATCCTTTTGAGATAATCCAACATATTCAATGCATAATTTTGACAATTGAAACTGACTTCAATAGTTACAACCTCTGTTAATCTCATTAACTTTTACATCCTAGAAATATCTTGATCTACACATTTGTTCAACCACTCCAAAAATATCCAATCGTTGAAGTTGAAAATGTTATACTCTAAATTTTCTTTTCTCTCTACTTAAGCGAGGTCCATGGGGGGAAATTACTTTTCAGAGTCGAACATTCATGCTTTAAAAAACTCATACCAAGAGCATATTGATTTAAATATATCACTAAAAATTTACATAACAGCACAGTTAATAAGTGAGGATATGAGCTTAAATTGCACAGTAATCATGGTATATAATGGCGATAATATCCAGGCAACAGATATGACAGATGAGTCTGTAGAAGAAATATCCGAAAATACGAGACAAAGTTTGTAATATTGTTAACTCATGTACACCTTTTGTTTTTAACTATTTCACCAGCGACATTCCTCTCATCTCAGTATGATTACTTTTATAGATGTTAATTGGAACATCCAAATGTTTTTTCTTAATTACAATCAAACAACCACTGCAGTAACAAAAGTAGTAAGTTACAGTTGATAAAAATATTGCTAGATTGCTTAGCTACATGTAACTATAGCTCTATGACATCATTAATTTTTTTTCCAGAAAAATCTTAAACCCTGCAACACTCGATAGGCAGACAATTTGGTAGCGCTCACTTGCTCCTCAGGACTGGCCACATTTTAAGAACTTTTTGATTATTGATTCTAGTCAGAGTGTTCATATGATCCTGCAAAGGTGGATAAGAATACTGATAGTCGTGTGTACGACCTTCAGCCAAAAAGTACCCAATTTAGGAATCACAAAACATGCTGAGACAAAGCAACAAAAAAAACATCTTTCCATTTCAGGCGAAAAACTTTGAGCATCGCTTGCAAGAGGTAAATATATTAATATTCAAATTGGGGGTTCAAGTGACAGCATCCATAATAAAGCTGATGCGTGCTAATTTGACGTTGACATTGACTTTGACATTTCGGGTAACCTACTTTGCTATTCGTATTCAATGGGCAAGGGTGGGCAAGTGGGGTAGCAGCAAAAAATTAAATGTAGAAATATTCCCCTTTCCACAGAATGGATTTATGCCACTGAATAAAATTTTTACACATCCTTGAAGCAGGAAAAATTGGCCTATCAAACACTAAACCAAAGCATACCTAATTATATAGGGTCACATAACAATTACTTAATTACTTCATACATTTCAATTAATTAACCATTTGTTCAAAGAAAATACAGATAAATCTTGTGATACTGCTTTACTAGTTTTTCTTAAACTGTGAGATATGGATATAAAAATTCACCAGCAGAAGAAATTATTTTTGTGGAAGATTTCCAGAAATTAGTACAGTGTATATGTTGTAGATCATAAAATAAACTTGAAATGGTAAATGGCAATACATAATTTTATATGGTTATGACTGTCTGAAGAATACTGACTGGCAACTTTTGATGTCACAGCTGATTCCCAAACTATTAACCAAAATAATCATTCAGAGATTTTGTTAGTAAAAGATGGAATAATTACATACGCAGTAATTACCTCCTGCCTTTGTGTACGATGAAATAGTAAACAAGTATACATGTATATATCCATCGCTTTGTGATACAGGTATAATAAGTAAGTTTGACACCACAATTATATTTTGATTTTATGGAAGAAATGTTGTTCCTTGAGCAAGACATTCATATCAGTTGCAAACGTACACTAATATAAAATACAGTGTACCAACCCTCTACTATTTGGACACAATGCTTCAATGATTTGCAATATGAATATGATATTCTGATAAACTTCTTCTGGTCCATTATCTCAAATTCATTTGATTGCTGTCTAAAGAAAAATTAAAATCAAATGAGACACAAATATGCACATGAGTTGAATTGCGCTAACAAGATGAATTCTACACGTCTTCATCTTCAGTGTCTGTGTCTATATCTAAGCATCTTTCATCAACTGGATTTTCACAATCAGTACACTTGCACAGATCGGAGCATCTTCCCTTGTTTTTCCCACTTGGGACCTTGCAGTTTGTCTTCTTGCAAATGCAGTGGGTTAGTTCTAGCAAACTGCTAGGGGCAGGGGGTTGTTCTCCCCAGACAATATCTATTTCTCCATCTTCCACTTTCCAACCATGGCCATGTGGACTTGGAATGTCAGGGGTCTGCTCTAGACAAAATGTGTACTGTGGCCGGATAATTAGCTCTCCTTCATGCCTCCTGATAGCACGGTTGACCTCTGTAATGTTGCAGAAATTGCGATAGCATTCAGCATGGTAACCTGGAATGGCACGATGTCTCCTACAGTATGTTTGAAAAAATAATAAAAGATAGATAATTCATAACAATTAAGAATTTCTGACAGTTTAAAGATAATGCTGCAATTGCCGAGGATACTAGATGTGCATTTCTTGTGATAAGGAGGAAATAGCTTGCTATGCTTGACAAGCAGTGAAGTTTAAACTTGTTAGGTGGAAAACGGTGACATTCCAAGGTAAGATTATGTTTTTTTTTTCACCATGCATTTGTTGAGGATGGCTGAGTGCCTGTCTAGATTTAATAAATTCCAATTCCTATTTCCAGTTGGTCATGCTAGTCCATGCCAAATAATTACACCCCCTATGCAATAATCTTGAGTACCTCCATTCTCCAGTGAACCTTGATGAATATACACAAACAATATAAGACTAAGACTCTAAAATTGACTTAACTCAGACCAATTTAACCTGTCTCTCGCTTGATAACCTCTTATAATTCTGTCCGCCTTAAAGGTAATACAAAGTTTTGGTACGGGGTCATGAATTTGGTTCAAATGAACATATTGGAAGCATATACGATCCTACAATATTCAGTGATCGTTGTCGCGGTCGAAATCGACTCTAAAGTTATGAAATTGTAAATAATAAACACTTTATGTTGAATAGCTCCCTCTCAAGGTCAAGATATTAATTAATCTATAAAACAATGTTTATTGACTAAAATTGACTGATTAGCTATTCTCGTTCGGAAATTATATACCACAACTACATACTCTGAGATTTTCATGGTCGCAGCTACCATTGTACGGCCGTAGGAGCTATTTGAAATTTATCAAAATTTACCGGGAGCACCGGTAAATCTTTATATTCAATTTTTCTCGAAAGCAGAAGTGTTTTAGGGGCTAAAATTTCTGGTGTTTTTAATACATCCACAGGGGCATCCAAATATATTAAAATTGTAAAGAATCACTATCCACCCATTTTTCAAAATTTCCCAAAACTTTGTAATACCTTTAAAAAAAAAAACAATAACATACGATTGCGATCGGTATAGACCTCTAGATGATGATCTATGCCTTAGTTATGATATATGGCCAGGGCAGGGCCTAGGCTCGTACTCCAAGATCGGTTGAACTTTTTTAGACCCCTCCCGAGGACGTTGATCAATTACATGTACATCACAAGTTCATGACATGTACATCACTACATGTACGTGCCCCCCAAACATCAAACTCTGGCTACGGATCAGACTACAACCCAACAAAATTTCAATAATGGCCACCGAACAAGAAGCAGATAATATTGGTCTTAGTACTGTGACAGAGGCCATGGCCTCAGGAAAAAAATTAACAAGGTAAATTCAGTTTCACCCTAGGTGAAGGTCTACAGAGCACACATAACTTTTCAGCAATTTTGGTTGTGAGATTACAATGTTTTATAGTCCCTAGATTATTGTCACATGTAATTTGACAAATAAAGCCAATAGCCCTCCCACCCCTTACGAAAAAAAAAAACACTTACCTCCCACTCCTTTCGTCTTGATCATTATCACAGAGCTGTTCTCTGTCGATGTCTTCTTGCTCTTCAGTAGCAGTAGGCGTTTGTATACTGTCCCAGTCATAGCGATCTGCGTTGTGTGCAATCTTACTTTCGATGGTATTTTCCGCTTTTTCCCATAGATTTGCACATTCCTTGAATTTTTTGAAAGACTTCTCCCTAAGAGGGATAACTCTGCTATGAGTTGCAACAACGTGCATGCAACAAAATCCTGTAATTGCACCCTCACAATCGTCGGCAGATGCGCTGCTGGTGACATCAACGTCCGACGATGAATACATCGCCATGTTCGCTGTATGCGCCTACATGAAACAAACCATGTGATTGGTTGATATGCGTGGAATAATCCGATGCCCACATGAAAGAGGAAATGTAATTGGCTTACATTTTCGAGATTTTGGACTCAAATTTCACGGTTTTTTCATCTTTTCTAAATAATGGTGGGGCTTCAGGAATGCCGAGTTATCTTTTGTGCATCCACACATATTTTTGTATCATACTGTCTCAGTAAATATTAGTTACTTTCGATGGGTCACGAAAGTTAAGAATTTTGGCCTATGGCCCATGGCCCATGGTCTATAACAGCCAGGAGAGTAATGCAGCTACCCCCCCCCCCCCCCCAAGCTGGAGCCTGGAGGGGGCTTTCTTCCAGAAGCTTTGGTATTCAAGCCTTCAAGGTATATTAGTCTTAGATAATGTAGAAAACAAAGTGAGTAGCTTCGCCCCCCCCCCCCCCCAGCCCTTCTCCCCATTATAGCCTGCATGTACCGTATACCTAAGTCTAACTTTAAAGTCACTGAGTAGTCGGCTCTCATGGGGAATTCAACACCGTTCGGGTGTTTACCCAAAATAACAGGTGTTGTCAATCACCAGGGTTAGCCTCGAGTTTTATGACCATTGGACCTTATGTAATGCTTTGATTTGCCCGAAGACTCTCGAGCTCTCCGAGAGATTAGGGGGTAATTCTTGACTGGACTATGGGTTTGCTGTGTGCAAATTTGTACCCCCATTAATGGTATTTCCACCAAGTCTGGTGTCAGCGAATTATGGCCTTCTGCACATGGAAACTGGCGATCCACTCCCTTTAACGGAGCTGAGCTTCCTGGAGTTAATTATAACCAAAGGTATGCGGCCTACGACCCCGGCACGGCGGCGGGGGCTTGCGTGCTCGAGTGGCTAATCGTTCCACTGATGCTGTTTGCCCTAGCAACACTGTGTTTTCCGTCAATAATTCGCTAGCTGTCATGCAGTTTCCTCTGAAATTAATTAGGCTACGCTTCATTATTAGAAGAAACATATATAAAATCATGACATTTCAAGCATGGGGCAAACAAGTAGGCAGTTCAGGTGATTTTTTTTTGTAGGAGATAGGGGGTGATTTCTATATCATTTTAAAGATCACACTTTTATTTACACAATGCACTTTAAATTGTTCAATTTGGACCAACGGTTCCAGAGATACGGATTTTTAAAATAATTTTCAGAACCATATTGATGAGGACAAAAGATCAAAAGGTCAAACCTATTATAATTGTATTGAAGTCAATTAAACCTGTGTTTAAGCAGTGGCACCATTGTTTTCAGAAGTTTGTGATCTGTTAAGGCTCATAATAGTCATATCTCTTCAATGCGATGACCAAACTCGCTGAAATTTGGCAAATATATTCAGTGATGGTTGGCAAATATGAAATTTAATATCTTTAAACAGCACCGTAATAAAATATGCAAATTTATGCAAATTTATGGAAATTTCCATGTTTTTGTCATCATATTGTTATAAAAGGTAAATAAAAACCCTTTGAATCTAAACTTTTACCAAATGATCTTGTCTATTTATTTCTTTCTTTCTCTCTCTCTCTCTCTCTCTCACTCTCTCTCTCACACACACACACACACACACACACGCACGCACGCTTTCTCCCTCTCTCTCTCTCTCTCTTTCTTTTTTCTCTTTTTTTTCTCTTTCTCTCTCTCTCTATTTCTTCCTTTCTTTCTCGGTCTTTCTCTCTCGGTCTTTCTCTCCTAGTCTCTCTCTCTCTCTCTCTCTCTCACGCACACGCACGCACACACACACACACACACACAAAAGGATGAGGTGACAAATCGTCTATGTAGTCTATACTTGCAGCAATCTTAGAGTAAATGAACAGTTTTTTCGAAAAAATATAGTTACTTTATTACCCCAAAATATAACCAATTCATGGTAGATTATTACAATATTTATTCCAAATATTAAAATAAATATCACAATTATCAATAAAATACAACATACAATAAACAAGAATTGAAAAAACAAGTCAATCAAGTCACAAACGGGTCTGAATTCTAAGACTACGAAATGGTCTCGACGTCACTCACACAGCTGTTTCATTCACGTACACACCATGCATGTACACGCATCACGCGTCGCATCGTCAAAATCAGTTCGTGCAATTTTCAAAAACTGCAATCATATTATCATATCTACCATAAGATCTACTCATCATCATTATATGAAACTTTCAGGAAAGAAGGTAAGATGTCTAATTTTGTTAATTACGGAGTTGTAAGTTAGTTGAAAAACTCCTTCCATCTGAATTTCATCACATTGTCGGCAGATTTGAGCAAAACCATCTACTACGATGGTTATTCAACGTACAACTCGCT
>JAVYIG010002786.1:46455-86455 GCA_035222895.1 Strongylocentrotus droebachiensis
CGGAAAATGCAATGTTGCTAGGGCAAACAGCATCAGTGGAACGATTAGCCACTCAAGCACGCAAGCCCCCGCCGCGCGCCGTGCCGGGAGACCGCATAGCTTGGGTATTTTAGAGTTAACTCCAGGAGAGCTCCGTTAACGGTAGGTATACATGCAGGCTATAATGGGGAGAAGCGCCGGTGGGGGTTTGGGGGGGGGGGGGGGAGGGGGGGGGGGGGCAGAAGCTACTCATTTTGTTTTCTATCCTGGCTGTTAAGGGTTATCCTATACTTTAGTGTGTTTTATTATTTTGGGTTTCTAACTTCAGTTTAACCCTAGGCCTAACCCTAACCCTAACCCTAAACCTAACCCTAACCCTACCCTAAACCTAACCCTAACCCTAACCCTAACCCTAACCCTACCCTAACCCTAACCCTAATCCTAACCCTAACCCTATGATATGCACGTAGAGCTGTTAACTGAAGTTAGAAACCCAAAATAATAAAACACACTAAAGTATAGGATTGCCCTGTTATTGTTAAGTATTAAAAGCTGATTTATTGATTCTCAACATTTCAAACGCCATTGTACGAAACTCAACTGATTTCACTCAAAATCAGTAGACCTACAGTACACTAGACCTACTAAAGTTTAGTGACAATTGATGACACTGTAGTGCCGGGGCGGAATATTATCTTACTGGGCCTAAATAACTAGATCTACAGTTAACTACGCATTATGCTATAAACGACTAGAATAAGGATTTATCCTACCATAGGCTGTATACTATACTGCTTGAAGTCTGTCTCAAGAAGCACTTGATGTGTTGCTCGTTGTGTGGAGCTCCACGTCGCTAGTAGACAGAAGAGACAGGCAATCGGCAGTGTATGTCGCGTGCAGTCTCGAGTTCAATCTAATGTTCCCAGTGATAAGCACGCCCGCGGAAACTACCGCGGGTGTCGCCTAATGCGGGACTTACGCGCATATGCCGCCAGAGCCGTAGTGGCTCAGGCTGAATCACTACATTATTCCCCACTTAATGAGTTTAAAGCCTACTTCTAACTTAAACTAAACTAAAACTAACTTAAAACTACTCCCGTACCGCAGTGCGGGGTCACGCCGTTCCCGCTGGTGGATGGGTCAAGGACCCTCCTTGCCAGCACCGGTAAAGTCTTGGTCTTTCCAGGAGGCGGGCGCCTTTATCATACCTTAATAAGTACTGTATTCCAAAATTTGGTACGGGAAATAGTATGTAAAGTACATGTACACAGAGACTCAATCCCATAGCCATAATGGTGCATGAAATATACAACTATATAATATAACTAGTCAATCCCATAGCCATAATGATACATGAAATATACAGCTATATAATATAACTAGTCAATCCCATAACCATAATGGTTTCCATTCTGGTTACAAACGAGCCATGATTAAAACTACAACAAAACACCCGTTTCCAAAAGGAAATACTTATGGGAATTTCAGCTAGTGTATAATGCTGAAAACCAGGCCCCGGGAATGTTCAAGGAACCAGAAATATCCTAGCATCCCTAACTTGGTACATTTAACTACTAAACAGGATTCAAGTCCCGGAAATGTCCCAGGGATCAAGAACATAAAGAAACAGAAATATACCAGTTAACCCTTACCGTGCCGGTGTCACGTGTAAATGACAAAGAATAGCAGTCCTGGCACGGGCGTAAGGGATTAACCGGGGCATTACAGGCATAAAGAAACAGAAATATACCAGTTAACCCTTACCGTGCCGGTTATACATAATGACAAATTGCAAAACGTCTTTGCACGGGCATAAGGGATTAACCGGGGCATTACATTAAATTCCCAAGGTGACCGAGCATGAAAGTGTGAGTGATCAACATACGATGAATGGCAATAAGTGTGGAGAAAAGGGGAAGAGCCCAATGGCTCCCCATTCCCCAAGTGCAGTTTGGATGGTACAATGTCCAGAAACTGGGCAGTCCCACATGAGAGCCAAACGGCTCCCTACAGGCAGTCCAAACGGTGCATATAAGAAGTATTAGAATGATAAAAGCAGATCACTGAAATCAGATGGAAAATGATATAGAAGGTGAAAACACTTCAACAAAATAAGATTACATTGGCCACTCGGCACCCGGGGGCACAATAGCCACTGCCGGCAAGTTCCTGATATCATTCAGGGCACCCAGGCCCACAACACCATCAAGCAAATCCAAAAGGCTCTTGTTGATCCAGAGGAATTACTCCCCCAAAACATAATCATATTCTGACTTATTATTAGAACCACCTAGTGTCACTTGGGAGATATCAAAAGACGGCCATTTTATGGCCTCGAACACACATGGGTGCTGTCTCCCTGTGGAAAGAATGCTTCCTAGTCAGCTCTTAAAGCGGAGCAGCTAATTCAGCATAGATAACTCCGCTAACCGAAGCAGAAACGTATTCAGTTTTATTTAATTGTTATCTATTCAGTTTAAAAACATCAACACTTAAAGTTCAGGAACTCAGAATGGACGATTTACAATGAAATTAAACAGTGTAAACAAAAGTGAACTAAATACTTAAGACAAACATGTTCTTTCCCCCGATCAAACATGATCCGAGGAATCCAAAATAGAACCGGCACCATGTCCTTGCGGACGAGCCGTTGTGAATGGCTTTGATAGTGAACCATAATATATATACTTAAGACAAACATGTTATTTCCCCCGATCAAACACGATCCGAGGAATCCAAAATGGGAGCCTGTGGGTGGGCTGGAAAAGGGAAAGGTCCTTACTGTGGAGCCCTGGACTCCCAACAACCTTACAACTTACCCGCTTCCCACTAGAAGGAGGCACCACGGCCGTCCTAGCGACACAAACTCTCTGGATACAGGCTGCCCTGGAATCTGTTCCATAGTACATATGTACCTCCTCCCCCCCGACAATAACATTAACTACCTGGACAAAGGGACCGACCGAAGAGTCAGGCGGGTCACTAACATTATTTACCTTGACAAAGGGACCGACCGAAGAGTCAGGCGGGTCACTAACATTATTTACCTTGTCCAAGGGACCGACCGAAGAGTCAGGCGGGTCACTAATATTAACTTCACCAGTATTCACCGATTGTAGGCCTCTTGGTTTCCAGATCGGAGATCGGCCTCGCTCTCCGACCCCTCCAGGTTTTCCGGAACATCAGTAGCCACGGGAGATAGAGGGCGGGCATGTGAAAGCATAGAAACCTCTAAAGACTTAACAGTCTTCAGTATTTCTTCTAGTATACAATCGGTGTTGTACGCATGCGTCTTAAGACTGGCGACTTCCTCTTTTAAATTGCCAATGTCATTCCTGGCCTGAACTTCAAAAGGCGTTGTGACCTTCCCCCGGTCCTCCACAGGAGCCGGACGGGGAACATCTCGACCTGTGGAAACTGTTGGGGAACGATAGGGTTGCCTATGACGATAAATTCCCGGCTCCTCAACCGTATCAAAAGGCGTTGTGACCTTCCCCCGGTCCTCCACAGGAGCCGGACGGGGAACATCTCGACCTATGGAAACTGTTGGGGAACGATAGGGTTGCCTATGACGATAAATTCCCGGCTCCTCAACCGTATCATAACTGTCCACCTCCTGATCGTACAGGCAAGTCTGCTGCACCTGCTGCCGAGAAGCTGGATATAAACGGCGGGGCTCGCTCCCGTACACTACACGTTGGGTGTGTTGTGCCCACCTGATGGCTTCCAGGGCCTCTTCAACGGACTTTGGGCGTTTATTTAGAGCCGTTAAACCAGCCGCCTTATCGATGCAACCCTGACATAGTTGCAACACCATCTGAGTGCCGTCCCCCCTTTGGTCACACCCAAAAGCTTCACAAAACAAAGCCTGGAGCCGGTCGGACCACCCAAGAAGGGACTCCTCCGGGAGTTGGCGAGCCATTCGAAACTCGGCTATGGCCTCCTCCGGAAATCGGGTAGCCCCAAACCGACGCCCCATCGCTGTCAACATCGGGTAATACGACTCGGTGCCCATATCCCGAAGATTGGAAAAACAATCCGACGCAGACCCTTCCAGACACCAGCCTAGAACATCCAAACACTCACTCGGACTCCAGTGGCACGACGCCGCATAGCTCGTAAATTTCCTGAGAAAGGAATGCCAACTAGTCCTCCCATCGAAACTAATCGACCTCGGCAGACGGGGGGGGGGGGGGGGGGGGGGCCAATCGCGGCGCCCCTGCGGCCTGTAATCCCCCTGACCCCCTGGTGGGGATTCCCTAGAAGAGGGATAGACATAACTATCACGTGGGGCACCCCGGAAGACGGACCAGAATCGGTCGGAGGGGATTCCCTAGAAGGGGGATAACCATAATTACTTCGTGGGGGTTCCCTGGAAGGTAGACTCCTATCGTCCCTAAGCCGGTAGTCGGCGGAGGGTTCGGCTGGGGAGGGCTCGGCCGGTTGCGGCGAGCTCCTAACCTGTGATTCAGCCGCCGACCCGGCTATAGGCTCAGCTGGCGGGGGGTACACTGTATGTTTATAGGGAACAGGATCCGGACTTGGCACCGACTGGGTTTGCTCAGTCTGGGTTTGCTCAGTCCCCACCCCCTCCCCCTGTGCCTGCTCAGCCTGATCCACCTGATCCACCTTCCTATAAGGCTCAAAATAAAAAAAATGTACCAGGTCCTTAGCTTCATGGAGACGGGGACACTGCAAAAATAATTCCTCAGTTAAGCTCCCACACTGCTCCCTCCACTTAAGAATCTTGTGGGACTTAGTCTTATCCACAACGGCCAGTAAGGCCTCCTCAGTCCCATAATTCACCTTAACCTTCTCCGAGGCCATAACCAGCTGTAAACCAGCAACGATTATATAACCAAATGAAGAAAGAAAAACAAAATTCAATACCCAACAATCCCTCCTTCTTGCTTACTTACTAACCTACTTAGTTTCCTAACCACTTACTAAGTGCCCTACAGTAAAATATTGGAACCCTAAACCTCACCGAAAAAACACCGGGGAATTATCTCCACGGTGAAACAATCCAGCGAGCGGGCCAAAACTAAACCCTACTAAGTAACACTAAAGGACTAGTCTAGACTTAAACAACCCTATACCTCACCGAAAAAGAACACCGTGGAATTATCTCCACAGTATAAAACTCTGGCGAGAGGGCCCAAACTATCAACCTAATCCAACTTTAAACCTACCTTAAACCACCATATAACCTCACCGAAAAAAACACCGTGAAATCATCTCCACGGTAAAACACTCGGTGAGATGGCTGTACACACCAACAGAACAAGATTAGCACAAACAATGAAGATGAATGAAAGTGAAATTAAAAGATTGCTCAATCAACTTTGATACAATTCATTTGGATAAAAATCCAAAAACAAAGAACAAGAAACGTCACAATAACTAGCATGCAAACATCACAACGCTAATGCTAACCTTGAATGTTCGGGCTCCTACAAAAAAAAACTTGTAGATAGAATATATTCGCTAAAGCTAGATCAAGAAAAAAAAACAAGCAAAAGAGAAATAACGTAGCAGTGAATCACAACTAAAGGTAATCCACACCCAATAATTGGGAACCTAATCACCTATATATCACGTTACAATCCCTAAAACCCACGAAATAACCGGAGGCCAGGATAAACAAAAATAAATATCAAACTTTCCCTCCGGCTAAGACTACCAATCACGGTAATAACAACCCACGGGCAGGAAAAAAAAATTATCCTAAAAACACTGACACGAGTACCCAAAAACCGGAATACAGCACTAAAAATACCCTACGAGTCCCTAAACTACTAATCTACAGCAATAACCAACTACAAACGGGGAAAAAACAAGCTTACAAGGCCCCACGAATTAATTTACAAAAATTGAAAATCCCTTAAGTACACGAGTGAATACAAACAAGATGGTGTCACCCACACGTGTGCTACAACAAAATATCTCGCGCAAGTCTGAAAAGAACGATCACGCCATTGTAGTGCCGGGGCGGAATATTATCTTACTGGGCCTAAATAACTACAGTTAACTACGCATTATGCTATAAACGACTAGAATAAGGATTTATCCTACCATAGGCTGTATACTATACTGCTTGAAGTCTGTCTCAAGAAGCACTTGATGTGTTGCTCGTTGTGTGGAGCTCCACGTCGCTAGTAGACAGAAGAGACAGAAGAGACAGGCAATCGGCAGTGTATGTCGCGTGCAGTCTCGAGTTCAATCTAATGTTCCCAGTGATAAGCACGCCCGCGGAAACTACCGCGGGTGTCGCCTAATGCGGGACTTACGCGCATATGCCGCCAGAGCCATAGTGGCTCAGGCTGAATCACTACAACACCTAACTGTTAGATCTAGATCTAGTCTAGATCTATATAGCAGTAAAATATAAATTTATTAAAAATACCGTCCTAGGTAGTAGTCTACTAGTACTAGGTCTACTACTACTAGGTCTATGATAGAAAGAATAATTAAAAAATATAATAACATTTGAGGAGCCCTGAATAAGTGTAAGAGTGACCAGCTAATTTCAGAAGATCTTTACTCTTTCTTTTTCCTATTTTCTCTTCTTAGGTCCTGTTTAATACTTGCTTTGACATTGTGAGACATGGGAGAAACCAGTCTTGTTGTGGCAAACTCCATCAAAGTGTTAACCCAGAATGGAGAATGTCAGATTGATCTGTGCTTGGGAGACATCACAAAACTTAAAAGAAAGGATAAAGTTGATGTCATTTGTGTTTCTGCTTTCCAGGGTAAGTTTAATTTGGGGGAGATGTTTCTTCGTCACACCGCCAAGCCGTATCAAACAGACTCCAACCTGACTGATTTTTGGCTATAAGGCGTAATGCAGGATTTTGTTTGGTCTGTTGTTGGTCTGGCGTTTGTCTCATTGACTGCGATAATAACAATAATAATGGTAGTAGGTTCTTTACATGTCTGTCAGACTTGACACTCCTGGTGCTCCATAACTATTACCATGACTGCTTTAGCATGGCTGCCAATATGGTGCTCTAGCATTACAACTAATTCCTGCCATGGTCACCATTTACCTCACCTGAGTAGAGAGTGTAGCAAAAGTAGATGAATCACTTGCCAAAGGATGTGCGGCAGCAGGGATATCAGTAAGATACTTGCTGACAATTACCAGTCGGATGGGCGGCTACAAGGCATGGAATAATTTACCATTAGACATACATGTAAGAGAAAAAGCATTCAGAGTTTATTTTGAGACCCACTTGTTTTTTTAGAAGCCTCCCAATAAATGTTGGTTACAGTATGTGTCGGTAAATTAAGTAGCTGTATGAGGAGCTTTTCACCATAGCGCAGTAGAGTATATTTACATAAATAGCTGTGCTATATATACAAATGCCAAATTATTCCTTGCCTTTCCGGCTGCAAGTTCTTAGAGAGTGTACTGCTAAATGCTTCTTCATCTAGTTCCATTAAATTGTTGATAGTTGATATGGTATAAAGATGTTTTCTTTAAAAGTTTTGCAAGAAATTGTGTATAAAATGTTATCTTTGAAGTACTACATGGAAGCCCACAATACAATTACAAAAAATGAATGAAAGCACTTTGCATTGTATTACTACCCGGGTCATTATTTTCTCTGAGCTAATTTTCTTCTTCATAACGATTCAACCTTAGCTGACTATTCCGCCACACCTACCTCTGTCATTGGAGCCCTGAAGAGGACCTTAGATATAAGTGTACGTAATCTGGCTAGGGATAAAGAGGAAGACCTTCGTAAGCTCTACTCATGCTGGTGGTCTAAACCTCTTCCTAGCAAGCAACCCTACAAGAGACTTCTCTGTTTTGAAACAAGAAGGTAACCTTTGACCTTTATACCATCAATAATGAAGGAAATGAAAATAACACTCGTGATGAATGATGATCAAATAATAATAAATAATAATAATACTCAGTTTTTATATAGCGCAAATTACAATTAAGTCTCTAAGCGCTGTGGAAATAGAAAAAATCTAAGAGGTGAGTACAGAAGAAATGAAATGATAAGAACATAATACCATGATGAATATCCAAACTGAAACTACATGTACATGTATAATACATTGTATAGTATAAAGAATGGTACAAAATTACATTTGAAAAAGGTAAGACCTTAACAGAGGCTTGAATATATCAAGAGAAGAACATTCTTTGATATTAATAGGAAGTTTGTTCCATAGTTGAGAGACTGCATATTGAAATGCTCTATGCCCATATGATATTGTAGATACCGTAAGGGGGACAAACAACTGTCTTGAACTAGAACGAAGCTGCCTAACTGGATGATACTCATTGAGAAGCTGTTGTAAGTAGAGAGGAGCCAATTTATGCTGACATTTGAATGCTATTACAAGAAGTTTAAATATTAATCTATCTTTAACTGGAAGCCAATGTAAATTACGAAGTATGAGGGAAACTGATTCTCGTGAATGTGTTCTAGTAATGAGCCTGGCAGCAGAATTTTGTAACAATAACAGCGTAATAAAAATTATCATGGTAATAATTGTATTGCGATATATTGATGATAGTACACGATTGTATAGTATTGGGTTGTGATTGAGTTTTAGGTTTAGTGTAGGGTTATTTTTTGGGGTCATGTGTAGCGTTGACTTTAGCATTGACATTTTGATTTGACTCAGTAGAATACATAGACATTTGTTGTAAGGAATAGAACAATTGTTGCACAAGCGCTCATTGGTCATCGCACAACCCTGCAAATATGTAAACAATCACATTGCTGTAAACAGACAAGATCCTCATTTAATATACTGCATGCCTAAAAAGTGTCCCAAGTAGATACATGAGTAAACATGTAAATCCATTAGTAATACCGAAAGCTCTGTCATCATCCAGGCAGGAAATTGTCTAGAAACTAACTGTCAACAACAGGAAGCTACTATATCACAGCTACTCTACATTTGAGGAAAATGTATATTAATATATACCCTGTGTGTACTATAATAGAGATGCTTATGTACATGTACATAACACATTTATTACAAAGTACAGGTCATTTTTTGTAATGTACATTTAATGCATATCTTTGCTAAGTGCCTTAATTGTTACAGATTATTTCATTCACCTGTTATGAATAATTTTATTTCAATAGTCAGATATCAAAATGAAAATTACATACATTATAATGTGTTTTAAAGTAGGGCAAGCCATAATGCTTGTCCTACCTAGCAACAACTAGTGGTTCAAGAGTTGCTCAGGACCTTAAATTTCAATCATCTCAATTCATTGTTTGAATTTCAGGCTGTCAGGAAATGTGTACCACACTTTACCTCCCAATCCAATACTATATGGTACCAGCATTTATTTGTTTTACATGGAATAGGGCACTTGAAATATTGAGGACTGTTGAAAAGCTTCAGGTTATCAAGAAAATTAAAATCTCCTACTTATGTCAGTTTGGAGTATTTACATTACA
Source organism: Strongylocentrotus droebachiensis (assembly GCA_035222895.1). NCBI lineage: Eukaryota > Metazoa > Echinodermata > Echinoidea > Camarodonta > Strongylocentrotidae > Strongylocentrotus > Strongylocentrotus droebachiensis. The sequence goes on from JAVYIG010002786.1 coordinate 55,878, forward strand.
TTATTCTCATTAATTTACATCATTCTCAATATTTTCATTATTCTCAATATTTTCATTATTTACGTTATTTACATTATTTATACTATTCTCATTATTTACATTATTCTTATTATTTACATTATTCTCAATATTTACATTATTCTCATTATTTACATTATTCTCATTATTTACATTATTCTCAATATTTACATTACATCATTGACATTACATTATTTCCATTACATTCACATGTTTATGATAATTAATATTATTTATGAACTTTGCCATGTATTGAATTGTTTCTTTCCTTTCTTTGCTGCAAGCTTTGGATCAGCGGGTCGCCCTCAGGAGTTGGTAGCTAATGTCTTTCGTTGCTTGGTTCCTATTCTCAAAAATGAAGATGGAACGGTCATTACTCCACTGCTTAATACAGGAGATCAGGTGTGTATACAGGGTGCACCTTTTTTATACCTAACCTAGCCATCCTACCGCTGCATTTGATTGGCTCAATAGGAACCTATACGCCATGCGCTAGTCATCAATATTCATGATACGCACCCACGCAAAATCTGATGCGATAAGTTGTCAAATAATGAGATTTCATACAAAAATTACAAGTGTATAGCTATGTTTACTTACCGGTAAAATAAATGACATTGCAAGAAAATCGGGAGGCTTACTGTAAAGGAATGACTATCCAAGTCGTAACGTGTCCATAATCATTGCGACATACTGGTTAAGTCCAGACTCTGGCCAATTTAATTTTGATCACAACTACACCGTACTAACGCAAATATTCATATATTCAAATATTAATATGCAGCGCTAGGATGGCTAGGTTAGGTTTAAAAATGTTGTATACAGGGTGGCCCGTAAGAAAGCGGTCTAAGCATACATGTATTTCACTGGTACCAGTAGATGAGGAATAATTTTATAAGAAAAATTATACTACCGGTAATATCTAAAGTCCTTAGAAAAATTTCTTAACTCCTCTTATAACAATAAATTATTCATATCTTGTAAACTGAATGTAATTCTTCCTATCTGCTGCCAGGTTCAGTACTTGAATAAATCATCCAATCAAACAAGCGTTATTGTTATAACAGAATCATGTTACAAGGTCATTTTTGCAGTCCCAAATTGCAGAATACCGGTACAGGTGTATATAGTATTTTGTAACGGTGATATAACAAAGTTTCACTATATCAACTTATCAAGCAATTTTGTTCTCTGGACCCAAGGGGCTCATTTTAACAGGAGTCCACTGTACTACATTCAGCTAATCAGTAAAGTGCATGGACATGAGATTCAAGTACAGTCAAACCTATCTACAGTGACCGCCGAAGGGAAACAAATAAAGGGGTCTTTGTAGACAGGTGGTCTTTGTAGACAGGTACCTTTAGTACATGTTTCAATGAGAAACCATTTTCAAGGGAAACAAAAAATGTGGTCCTTGTAGACGGGTGGTCTTTGTAGACAGGTGGTCACTAAAGCAGGTTTGACTGTAGTATCATTTATGTTTCCATACTCTAACTGTGTCTTGTACATAGGGTTATGGTGAGGTGAGCATGATGAAAGGTATGGTGGAGGCTGCGGTGAAGTGGATGAAAGCAGGACTTCCTCTCCGAATCCTCAAACTAGTCCTCTATGCCAAGGTGATCGATGGTGACCTACAGGGCCATTCACTCAGACGATTCTCTGAGGTTCTCAAGACATTTACTGAGCTCAAGGAACGCTATGAAATGCAGCTTCTCTTACCTAAGGTAAGATTCATGCTCCCCAGGGAGTGGAAAATGTGCATACATTGTGTTGCGGGTAAGCCTGAATCTGATGACCGGGGTAATAAAAATATGTGCTGGGCCTAGAAATAAAGTATTAGGCGCATTATAAATGTGAGCTATTATTATTATTCTTATTCATCTCTTTGTGGTATTTTTCCTTTCTTCTGAGCCCATTGTGATTCGAAAAATTAGACCTGCATTTCTCTCAGAAATAATAATAATAATAATAATAATAATAATAATAATTGTTAGTTGTCACTCAGTAGAGTTTTGCAGATTAAGCAAACGGGTGTTTTTGTGTTGTTTGAGACCTGATTCTGATTGTCTAGATTTGAGTTCCATGTAGGTAAAAAGGCCTTGCTTGTAGGGTTAATGGAGGGGGGGGGGGTGGAAGGTTAAGCTGCATTGACTTTCAATTAGCAACAATTCATGAATTTTAAAGCCACACTGTCCTTCTTGTAGCTACTTGCTCCCTCTAAATAGAAAACAATGCCTAATCGGTGACCATTGGTCCCCCATGATCCTCTTTTTCTTATGTTAATTGAGAGCTGAGTTGATGAGATAACCACCTGTCCAGTGACCTTGCAGGGAGGTCTAATCCCTCCTATAAACTAGTACAGATAAGCTTTAAAAGACATCTTGAATTGCCCAACTCAATAGAACTTGTAAAATATGTGCTTCATTTTTTTCAGGCTGTGCCTCTGGAGTTTGATGTGTATCTGTCATTCAGTGAGGAGGATAAAGAGGTAGCTAAGGTGATCAAGGAGAAGCTGTCTGGAGCTAAGGATGGGGTGCGTATCTATGATAGCTCTCATCAGGGTATTAATAAAGACACTGTGTTCCAAGAAGATATGTACTCCATCATGATGAAGAGTGCCAGGGTAGTCACAGGTCAGTTCAATTTGCACTTGATGATGATAAGGCCTAAAAAAAAAGATGTTGTATTGCCCTTTAGGTGCCAAAACATGGGTGGGTCGGTCAGAATTTTTAATTTTTTTTTTTTTTTTTTACTCCCTGTTTGGGCTGATATTTCTCAGTTTTGAATGCTTTAATAAAACGGTAAAAAAAAAAAAACTTAAAAAAAAAACTGACCATAGATTTCAAGATTTTTGGGTCGGTCGCAAAGGGCAATATAACATCGTTTTTGGGGGCCTTATCTTGAGGGTAATGATTTTCAAGGTCCAAGCAGCCTGAATAATAATGTAATAATTAGTTTACCCCCAGAAGCTTCATCAGCATCAATGCTGATTTGATGAGGACCCTTGCAATTGCCAGGTACCCGTTTACACCGTGGTAGAGAATGGCAAATGTGGATTAATGTCTCACCAAAGTTCATTAGTTCCGGGCAGGGCTTTGAACCCTCAGCCCCTGTATTGAGAGTGAAGTGAATGAACCACTATACCTGTATACCATGACACCTCCTTAACAACAAAAAAAGCTTTAAAAATGCTGCTGTGAAAAGAAATGAGATAAGAAACACAAATCAGGAGTATATGTAGAGGCCATCATTGTGCACATGAATGGTTTTATACCAACAACGATGCCTTTTCATTCATATAGCTTGATTTCAGTGATGCACTTTTTGATTTGGTTTTATTGCTTTATACCTGAATGGTTCTTGAGTGTGATAGAGGTGTTTCTTCCCCTTAGTACTGATGTACTATTAAAAGATGATAATGATTCTGTTACAAAGTACATTTTTGTGTCGTTCATCAATCTCAACTTAAATTATTTTTTAATTTTGTAAATATGCTGTAATTTGATCATGTACTGGTATACCTGAAAGTGCCTTGAGTATAACTTTGTATCAGCACATAATCAATCATCAGTACCATTATATTTATATCTTATCCGGAATGATGTTGCTTGTATTGATGGTCATGATGTTTCCTAAAGGTACAAGGTTGTGACTACTGGGTACATGTATGTATGTGAGGATATTATGATGAATAAATGGCTTGTTTTCTAGTATTCTTTTTCTATTTATCATCATCAATAGTGATTTGTCAGTTTATGACAGGTTCAGTGACCCAATCAAAATTTTAAATCGAGTGTCTCTCCAAGTTCCTTGGTCTTGAGCCATCCGTTTCAGCATTTCATACCCTGTTGCTCCACATTCTGTGATTACATCGTCTAGAAAGCCTTTACGAGGTCTTCCCCTCTTCTTCTTTCCATGAATACGACCTTCTATGACTCTGAGCATCAGGCCCTCATCATGCTGCATTATGTGTCAAAGCCATTTCTATTATATGTTATCAAATACAATCCAATTCAGTATGCCTTTGAAAATTCGAAGAGATGAGCTGAAGTTCACTTATTATTCTGTTTGTGTGCAGTGTTGAGCCCGAACTACCTCAAGAACAAGGCATGCATCGAGCAGTACAACATCGCTCTGTGCTGCAACCGAAGAGCTCTACGTGATATGCTTGCCCCTATCTATGTGGACTCTGTGGAGATGATGCCAACGTACATGGGTCTTGTGCAATACGTCGACTGCAGGTTTGAAGCTTATAATATTGGATGGCTTTGAGTGTGATATATTTTATATAGCGCTTAATACATCTACGATGTCTCTAAAGCTTTACAGATATACTATCACCCCGGTTATTGGATTCAGTTCTTGCCCGCACACAACATGTGCACAATCTCCTATAAAATTCTTTATTTTCAAAATAGTTGTAAGAAGTAATGTAACCCAGGTGATTCATGAATAATTATCATCTGGTAATAACTATGTAGTCTCCCTCTTTTTCCTCCAGACCCCATGATCCTTCGAAGATAGGAGAAGCGTGTTCTCAGCTTACAGTCTCTCTCTCCGTGACCTTTCATACCGAGCTGAGAGTAGCAGAGTTTGACCCACTCCGCTATGATGTCTTCCTCTCATACTCCCATCGTGATACGGAGAAGGCCAACCGCTTTGTGGAAATGCTGCAAAAACTGGCTCCGGACTTGAAGCTTTTCTTTGATGTGCAGGAACTGAAGACAGGTAGGGATCTCAATTCACTTCTCTTTCTCTGGCAGCATCTTCTTTCATGTGGGTTCTCAATTCTCAGCCAAGCGACTAACATTAAAGGCATCGTTTAACAATGTCAAATCTGAGATGTATGGCCCTACGTGTTATCAGCTTCTGTGACATGGTGTAATATTGAACCCCGAAAGAAATTGCGCTTCAAAATGATTATGAAGTACCTCAAAAAGTAAAAATCTTTGAGTGACCGGTTAAACTATACTCATTTTCCCCAATAGACTGTAGTGTGATAAAAACTGTTGGGGAAAAAGGTTTTTGAAATTTTAAATTCCAATCATAAATATCTTTATAATCAGACGGGCGATTGGCTTGTAACCGTCATGGGATTCCTGACTAACCTAATAAGATTCATAATTATGATTGCAGCATGAGCTAAATCCAGGATTTTGTTTAGAATCTGAGACAAAGATACCCAATCCCTTTAAATATAATATTCTTGTCATCAAAATCGTTTTGTTTTATGTTTTTGCATGCAGGTAAATCTTGGCAGCGTACCCTGTACCACTCCATTGATGGGTCTCGTTGTATGCTGGCTCTCATATCAGAACCATACCTCAAGTCAGCTGTCTGTCAGGAGGAATTTGCTCTTGCTCAGGCCAAACACTGCGCAAAGGTAATCAACCCTACATGACTTTGTCATACAACATATTATATCACACGGCCACACCAGTTCTTAACATTTCTCAAGAATCTGAACATTTGAAATTGCATTTTGCCAGCACTGGAAGGTTAGGGAGCATTAGGAAAGTGTTTTTTTTTTTAATTAAAGCAACATGATGCAATCAGATGCAATGACTTTCATTACCTAATTATTACAGTTATTGTAACTTTTGATTAATAATTGGTTTTATAAAACGGTGCCCTGGACTCCATCCACTCTAATACCAATGGTCAAGCATACACAGGTCTGATATCGTTAAAGATGTTATCAAGAAATCATAATTTGACCAGTGGGTATCCAATGGCTCCAAAGATGGAAAGTCCATCAGACAGCAACTCTCATGGCCGATAGGAAAGAATTAACCAAAGAACCATCTTGAATTTCATTCCACTGCAGGGTAAGCAGCACCTTCAACTGATCTCCATCTGCCTTGAAGACCTTGACACCATCCAACCTGAATTCACTCACATCCAAATGGTCAAGGGTACACCGGATGTCTTTGATGACATGGTCAAGACTGTATGCCCAGCGGTCATTCAGTGGCTCAAAGGAGAGAGTGTGGACCAGACACAGACAATCAAGACTTTGTTTGATGATCAAAATGTAAGTTTTTCTAGTTGAAGCTCATTTTAATGAACTCATGCATGTAACTATGTAATGAAGGGGGGGGGGGGGGGGGGGGGGGGGTCATCCGATATCACATGCACGGTGCAAGATTGTGTTTTCTGCCTCAGCCTTGTGATAGTGACTTCAGAAATGTCTTTGGGTATGTTTGACATCAAAGGGGGTGTTGGGGGACCCGTTTTGATTCAGTAATATTTATCCATATTAAGCCACTGAATAAAAGCAATTTTAAAATTAAAGAGAAAATATGTTTAGTTGTTCATTGATTATGACAGACTTTTCTTGTTTGAAATTACTGCCTGCAAGTATTTCTTGGTGTACTGTTGACCTGTTAACAATTTATTAGGTTTATAGGTTCACATTTTCCCCCCTCTCATCTCATTATAGATTACAACTTTGTCACCAGATGAAGAAATGGAAAAGTTCCGTCAGTCTCATTTCCAGAGGGAATTTGGATCTCAAGACAGTTTGATATCATCCAAGTCTCCTTTCCCTCCTAAGCTGAGTGACATCTTACTCGAGCAAGAGAAGGTGGTGAAAGATAAACGTCCCAAGTCTGCCTCAGACTGTGACCTCATCTTTAGTTACCATAGCGATGATGAGAAGTACGTCTCCTTCATGGTTCAAATCCTTCAGCTGAATGCTCCGTCTCTGAAAGTGAAGGCAGTCTGCAGCGATGAGAACAAACTGAGCTCCTTCGAAAGAGCTGACTGCATCGTTCCCGTCCTCTCTCCCAACTATCTAGAAAGCCCGGAATGCGTTGAAGAGTTCCATATCGCCATCTGGAGGCAGAGGATATCCAATCCCGAAGCAGGTGCGCTGCTACCGATCTGCGTCCATACCCTCCCTCAGAAGCCTACATACTTCCACCTGGTGCAGTCTGCAGTCAGTATGACGGATGGAATCTGGGCTCAGCTCTCTGGTCAACTCAACTTTGGCTTGCCTCAACAGGTTGTAGATTTTAGCCTTGCAGTGGGCAAGATGCAGCTGTCCCAGGTCGATATGCTGGCTCTATACATGGCTGCCTATTATATCCTCAAGAGGTTTGCTAAAGCAAGGTGAGAGGGTAGTAACAGATCATTCTTCCAAAGCATTGATTCAACATTCAAGCTCAAATAGATTTTAGTGTGAGGAGTCTCTCTCTCTCTCTACATGCCATATCCTGAGACGTTGGGGACCATGGAGTGCTACAACTCTTTGTCCCATATTGTATGAAGTAATTCATTCTCCCCAAGATCAATTCCACATTCAGAAATCCCACTCCTTAAGCTACTCATCCATGTGCAGAATCCTCCTTCTACCCCTACTCCTCCTCCCCTCGATTCTGCCAGTCAGTGCAAGATTTTCCAAACCATTCTTCTGTAAAACATGGCCCAAGAAGCTCAGCTGTCGACCTCTTATATTATTCAGAAGCTTTCGTCTTGTTCCGGCCATGGCAAATACCTCATTATTAGAAACTCTTTCTGTCCAAGAAAGTATGAGAGTATGAATGCATTATTGCATGAAGTTAAGTGTTAGGAGAAAATTAGCAATAATGTAGGCTTGCATTCATGATTTGCCATATGCCTTAGTGCAGAATCCTCCAACATGTTTATTGTGAGAAATCATTCGTCTTGGGAGATTTAAAGCAAGTACAACAAGTGCTCTTGGGCTGTTGATTCTACTTTGCAACATAGGATTCTGAAATCATGGAAAAGGTCAGAAAATTTCCTGATGACATGGATGCTTTTTTCCCCAAAATTAATAGAAAATGAGTGAAAATGTGATATTTTCATCAGAATATTATGAAATTGAAAGGTATGATAACTTTTCCTCCACTCATTTTTAAGTAGAGGTGTTATGGTCTAGTGGATAAATCACCGGACTTGTGGATCACAAGGTACAGGGTTTGTATCCTAGTCTGGCACAAACATCCTTTGGCAAGACGTTAATCTACATTTGCCACTCTCTACCCATGTGTAAATGAATACCTGATATGCTTGAGCTCTAGTAACTTTGTCGACTCTGTTATAACCAGGGAAATGATTATATAAACACCACGAGCATCACAGCTCAACTCATATTGGTGCTCTAATGAAACCATTAGTTGTTGTTATTATTATTATTATTGTTATTATTGTTTTTCCCAGGAGTTGTAAAGAGGTGGAGTTTCCCATGAAACCAGCGCTGTTTAACATCATGAAGCTCAAAGAACAGATGAAGCAGCTTACTCAACCTGATTACACAGATCAACTATGCAAGGTAGATATCTATGCAGCTACAGTATGAGAGAGAACATGATTAACCCATTGCCTACGGGAACCGGGTGGTCCATGTATTAAGCCTATGGCAATGAATAAATTCAGTAGTCAATGGGTTCAGAAAGACTCAATCAGATATGACGCCGTAAACCAACATTTTGTTTAATAACGTGTAAATGAAGGGCAACAAAGGTATCATATGAATAGATCTGTGGTATAAGATACAGAAATGTGAAGCGTTCTACATTTTACGTCATCATGACATTGTTTACCGCTGCATATCTGAATAAAGCTGTGTACATGATAGAATGTTAGAGAGCTTATATCTATGGGAAAGTGTACTCTCTAACATATTTCGAAAAAGACAACTGTGTGTATTTACAGTTCCAATTAAACTTTCAATTTATTGAACTAGAGTATGCCTTCTAGCTGTGGTATGTGAGGGTACTTTTCTGCTGCAATCTAAATCAATACCGGTATGTGCGTTTCACTACCATATTCTTATCATGTTGAAAAGACAGTATACATGTAAGTACTGAAGGGATAGAAATATAAAAGGAAATCAAAATCAAGTAAGTTTAAGTGTCAGTAGAGATCAATGTATCTTTCCTTTATAGCTTTTACTATGAACATGACTGACAAAGAAAGAGGACAAAATATACAGTTCCTAATTCTACCCTCAACAATTACTGTGGTAGACAAAGGAACATCCCTTCACTGCTATTATGTAAAAATGTGTAGAACAGGTGTCACATGCATATTCACCTGTTCTACACATTTTTACATAATAGCAGTGAAGGGATGTTCCTTTGTCTACCACAGCAATTGTTGAGGGTAGAATTAGGAACTGTATATTTTGTCCTCTTTCTTTGTCCGTCATGTTCATAGTGTTTTATGTAATCTTATCTACTTTTCTCTTTGTGTGTGTTATCACTATATACTATACATCTATGTTATGTTCATTTCATTTCTATTTTCAGACTGTGTTGGATCTCACAATCAAGTCTTAAGATTTCTCTACTCTTGTAAGAGCTATTTAAAACCACTAAATCTCTAATACATAACTGCATGATAATATATTTTTTGATGTTGAAAATTGGCAGATATGTATGCATGGGCTTCCATCACAAGAAAGGGTTGAATGATTATAATCCTTTATTCATTTTATTGTCTTTGTTTAGAAATTCTGTTCATTAACTTTTCTTTTTTTAATTCATTATTTTTGTTTGGAGGGCTATAATGCCATAAGAGAGGGCCATTTTACAAGTACATCTTTTAAATTTGATATTTGCAAATATATGCATGCATGCATGGACATTTGAGTCAGCCATTAGAATGCTTGGAATTTATTACATTTGTGCGAGTGCATTGATGAAGGGCATGTACATAAATAGGCATCGTCCTTAAAAAAAGGAGTATTATGTTTATCTAATTCACTTGGATTCACTGATATTCCATAAAGCAGTTTCTTTAAAATGTACTTTTTAAGGACACCTTTCCCTTTCTCCAACAAACAATGATTTGTGAAAGCTTGTTACCTTGAGGTACAAAATGCCCCTCCCCCCCCCCCCACACACCCCACCCCCACCCTGACAACACCTGTAAGGAAGCTAGCTGTGCATGTTGGGTCGCTTTATTTACTTTCAATTATTTTACACCAAACATAAATATAACAAAGTCTGTTTTATATTTTATACTGCAATCACTAATATTGAATCACATCTGCAACCTTTACAGTCCTCATGTGTAGGTACTGTATACGTCATTGCAAAATACAAGCTTCTACTGGTATACACATTTATAAATGAGATATTATGCCTTCAAGGTACATCAACATAATTCTGTTTTTTTAGTCCTTTTTGGAGTAGATGTTTAGTCCCCCCCCCCTTCACAAAAAATAGAATTAAGCGACGTTTCCCTATTTGCAATGATTCCAAAATCTGTATGGTTTACTATGTTATTCGTCCAAGTGTGTGTGTCTCAATCCAGTCAAGAATGCATGTAATATGACAGGATATCTCAGTAGACGGACTGTGTCAGTGAAGTGAACCCGTAGAAATGTTCGCATACAGCCGGCCATGAGACCCACGTGTCAGTTTCATGAGGTGTTGGTGATGGTGACAGTCGGTCTCTTAGGTCGTTAGTCTTGAGGGCTGTAGCTCAAACGTTTATCTTTTGAACATGTTCTTTTCCTAGATTTGAGGATACATGAGGGCTCAGTAATAGAGTAGTGGTCATGTAACCTGGAGGTGCAGGTTTTGAAACCAAGCTGATGTGTTAGTGCCATTTGGTAATAAAGCATTAGTCCTCATTACTAAGTGCCTCATAGTTGGTCTCCTGGTTACCCATGTTACTTAGCAGTCAGGTAGCACTATTTGAAGGAAATATAAAGTGCTGATAACTTCTCTAGGATTAAAAAGAGGTGGATATCAGTCATTTTTTCCTACTGAATAATGAAATAAATAATCATATTTTTCAATTTCGATTGTGTTGAGATATTGATTGCATTCTGCAATTTTTTAATTTTTTCCAGACTCTTCTGGACATTCATTTTGATGACATTCCAGACAGTTGGAGAGAAGGAGGTCACTATCTGAGACCAAAAGAACCTAAAGACACAACTCCAACCATCATGGCTCCTGTAGAGGGAGCAAGCGATTCTCTAACACACAACACTTTAAGTTTGAATGAGAGAACTCAAGATTCCTCTGGTAAAGACAAGAGTGAGGTACAGGGAGAGAAAGCTCAACATTCAGCCTCAGAAGAGGTTTCTCATGACACGGTCCAACAGATGGATCAGGACAATGACCTTAAGGCAGCCCAGGGACAAGACTCAGAGGGGGGATGGGACTCAGATGGGGGACGAGACTCGGTAGGAAAGAAGACGGATGCAGACGAGATGACAGGTAACCATGGTGATGAAAGAGGGGATGGACAGGTGGGAAGAAGTGAGGAATCCAAAGAGAAAACAGAGGATGAAGATGAGGACATCGGCAGAAGAAACAGAGCACCTCGCTCAGCTGCATGCGTTTGTTTATAATACTGCCAAAGGGTGACAATGTATCATGACCTTCATGCTGGAATGCTCCCCAGGGAGTGGAGAATGGGCTACCATTGTGTGCGGGTAAGCCTGAATCCGATGACTGGGGTAATATCTATCTGTAAAGTGCTTAGAGACATCATCAATATATAAAAGCAGAATGCTACTATTATTATTAATGAATACCTTAAAGATTAGTATTGGATTTTGACTAATGATCAGCTCATTCAAAGAATTTAGGTTTCAACCTTTCTGATCATTGTATCCCCCGGCAATATGCCGGTGGGGTACTTTGGGTTCAGCAGCGTTACGCCGTGTATCGTGGTATAATCTCAACATCTATAACTTTTGGTGATGCTGCCCCCATTGTTCCGTCTTCTATAGGGTAAAAGGCCATATTTATGGGGATGGTTTGTGTGCGCTCTATATCTATAGGCCACATTTCTTGAGAAATTTTGTTCAAATTTTAAACAAGGTGTATCTTGGTATAATCTACAAGCCTAGATTTTGGTGATGCTGCCTCTAGTGTTCCGTCTTTTATAGGGTCAACGGTCATATTCTGACATATAATTTAGTATAAAATGGAGAAGTATCCACATGTGTCTTCTATGTTCTGTGCCTAATATCACTTTTATATTATGTTTAAATGTATATCAGGGCCCTGTATGTGAAGAGTTGTGATTGTAAACTTGTGAGAGATTGATATTGATGGCAAATCCCTTTCCATGAGGTAGATGATTGTAAGTTTGAGTCAATTGTAAATTGTACATACCCCCTGCTTGCAAGCGGCCCGGTGTGAAAACATATTTGTTTTAAAAATTATTCAGTGATTATATTTTTGTCCAGATAGACCGTCATCTCTGCCAGTCATATTCCATAACATGCCAGTTAACCTGTTAGAGCTTAACATTAGGGTCAATGTGTGCAAAATGCAGATTCACAATCATAAAACAGTTTCCAATATTAAATGACCCTCGGTAATGGTGTAATGTGTGTAATTGGTGACATACAGTCCTCAAGAGGGCGACATGCATTGATTAAAAATATATTCATTTCACCAGCTGGTTAATATAACACCGAAAAGTGACCGGCCAGGAAAATATAACAATTTGGATCCTCACAATTGATATCACGTGACAAGCTCTGGACCAATCACATCTCGGTATCTGTCTAAGCTATCTAATATTTTCCAATATTATATAATAATTAATATCTGTGAGTGCAATAGTGAATATATGCTCTGCGTAAGATTAGGCAGGTTAAGTGGAGGTATCGTGATATAGTTGTTCTTTTACCCGACACTCGATCCAAGGGTTGAGGGTTTGAATCCCAGCCCATCACGTCTTAACTTCATACGCACCTCAGCCATGCATTATCACTTTTAGCTGTGAGTTATTACTTTGTGAGTGGAAGATTTTGCGTGGTAGTCATGTAGTGTCATTTGACCAATTAGATTTGCCTACATTCAAGAACCTTTTTTAAAGGGAGGCTTTACTACTTCAGCCAGAAGGGATTATACCACACAGCGAGCCAGCGAGGTCACTGTGACAGGTGGCTATCTCATTAACTCAGCTCTCATTTAACATAAGAAAAAGAGGATCATGGGGGACCAACAGGCACCGATTGTGGAAGTTTTCTATATAGAGGGAGCAAGTAGCTACAAGTAGGACAGTGTGCCTTTAAATATCAATTGCTTGGGTTAGCAGTGATTGTATGATGTCGTCTTTATGAATGAACCCTGAGTATCAAAGTCTATTTCTATATCAGTGTTCATTGTATACCTAAAGTGCAGCTACTTGTAGCAATTTTTAGTCTTTCACAAGAGTAATATATTTTCATGAAATCTTTATTTTTCATATATATATATATATATATATACTATGCATAAAATATTGTCATTCCAAGGTATATTTGCTACATAAAAGCATGTTTATTGAATTACCTTGCCCGTTTACCCGTTTACATAATCCATATACAGTATATATGAGAAATTTTGTTATATAATCATATAATGAAAAACTAAAGAAATTGAACAAAATTATGCATATGTAAATGTATATATTGATATAGATTTTATAATATAATGTAACCTATTGAGGTTAAAGGTAATGCAAAGTTTTGGGAAATTTTGAAATTGGGTGGATAGGGATTCTTTACATTCTTGGATGTAGTATAAGCACTAGAAAATTTAGCCCCTAAAACACTTCTGCTTTTGAGAAAAATTGAATATAAAAATTTACCGGTGCTCCAGGTAAATTTTGAAAAATTTCAAATATCGCCTACGGCCGTACAATGGTAGCTGCAACCATGTAAACTCAGAGTATGTAGTTGTGATATATAATTTCCAAACGGGAATAGCTAATCTGTCGATTTTAGTCAAGAAACATTGTTTTATAGCTTAATAAATATCTTGACCTTGAGAGGGAGCTATACAACATAAAGAGTTTATTATTTACAATTTCATAACTTTAGACTCGATTTCAACTGCGAAAACGATCACTGAATATTGTAGAATCGCATACGCTTCCAATATGTACATTTGAACCAAATTCATGACCCCATACCAAAACTTTGTAATACCTTTAATAATTCTTTTTATACAATATATACATGTTACAAACCTGCAATCTATAAGAAAAATATGCCAAATTTGGACATGATTTATGAAAAGTTCAATCAATATGAATGAATTGTTGTAAGCAATTGTTATTAAATACTTTATTTTTAGACTGCAAGCAAATTGTCAATTTGTGTTTATTTTGGGAGTCACCTCCTTATTGTGTATGATGATCTGTACAGTATGTATCACTAAAAGTATACCCAAATATAGCAACTCTAAATTTGTTTTCCTCGTTCCCAAACTTGGTGCAATGAGATTTTGACACTTTTTGAAACCTTGGTTCTCGATCATCCATGGCAGCAAGGTTCTAAATAGAGTATCATTAGACAGAACTCAGGAGATATTCCCAACCATGAAATTCACTTCAAGGTCACAGATGGAATATTTGAATATGAAGCTACTAAATTTGGGTATACTACTTTTGTATGCACTGTGGAAAAAGTAAAAGAATATATGAGACTTAAAGGGATAGTTGAGTTCTGTTTTCAGACCGCAAATGCTTTCAGAGTGCATGGTTATTGCTCTTATTCTATCTATGACATTTATAGTGCCCTTTTAGAACCTAAAATTGCTATGAAGGTAATTTTAGATCCCAAAATGTGTGAAATTTAGCCAATACGATCATACCAATTCAGCTCCACTTTAAAAAAAACACGGTGACTGTTAATTAATTATTAAATTAAAAATAACAATACATGAGCCGGCTAATTGTGGGTAATATAACCAACACGAAAATGCCAACAAGAAAACCAACATCGGCATTGGCTGAAATACGACGTAAAAGGCATTATTTCGTTTTTTTCAACGGTTTTTTCAAATTTTTCAAAATGTCTAATATTTGTGGTGGTACACAGGTATTAGAAATTGTTATATTTCAGCCGTCTCTGAACCGATTTTGATCAAACAAAGATGATTTTGTCATTTAAATATTATGTTCTTTCAAATTTGACACTCAGTTTTTCATTATCTCACAAAAAAATTATTTTGTGTTGCGCCCTCTGCAACAGAACTCAACTATCCCTTTAAATAATGGCACTTGGTGACACACAAAGAACACCAACATATCTGGTCATAAAAAGGTAGTTTTGCCAGTCTCACTTCTTTTTGTTTTGTTTTCAACCTTGATTTAAAGAGGTTATAGGCTACATGTAGCAAGATAATTTTCTTTGTCTTAAATTAGTATGTTTTAATGCGGTGTCACTGTATCAAAAGTACATGAATACCAATGATGTAGAGTAGAGGCAATCCTGGAATGTGAAATGATATCTCTAAAGCCTAAAACAAGAAAAAAGATGTTGTATTGCCCTTTGCGACCGACCCAAAAATCTTGAAATCTATGGTCGGCTTTTTTTATCTATTTTTTTGTCACCGCTTTTTAGATAAAAAGTGTATTAAAGCATTAAAAACTAAGAAATATCAGCCCAAAGAGGGAGTAAAAAAAAAAAATTCTGACCGACCGATCCATGTTTTGGCAATACATTTTTTTTTAGGCCTAATTAATGCGCTACAGTATGTTCATGAAAGGTAGTAGCTTTCTCCCTAGCTGAAATTTAGTGAATGTTATATCAATTATGCCAAGAACGAACGAGTCTCCAAGGTTATATACCATAGGGGTTTTTGTGACAAAAACTTTTTGATGTATTGTTTCGACTGTTAATCTTTTAGAAAAATGTACTAAAACTACATGGACATTTACAATTTATGGACCCGTTTTGGAGTTGCACAAAATAAGAAAGGTTTTCTGTTCTAAAATAGTAGAAGATATATTTATGTCAAATTTGGGAGGCATAAATCTTTCATTAAGTGGGTAAAGAGTGTTAAACTTATTACAAGGTGAAGCAAATCATCTGTTCGGAGATGGAAGGCGTTAAGTCTGTGTTATGCCCTTTTGACTCCAAACAGACATATTATCCAATCCTATTATTCCAGCTCAGTCACATGTACATGTAATAATGGAAGAAAAACACTTCTTAGGAGTCACTCTATTACATTTAATCATTCAAATAGAAGATACATACATGATTGCATAATTTGTATTTGCGAAGAAAAATGCATCACGTTTCTATGAAAACATGTAATAGCTACAAAACAGTTATCCAGACATATTATAAATCCACATCATGATCTAAATGGAGGCAGAACCGTAATAACCAATGTTAAAGGTAAAGACCAGTTATGGTCATGGGATTGCATTGTGAAAGAGACGTTGTGGAATCGATCAGAAAAGGTTGATCATCTAGCATATAAGTATTGGTGTGTACTGCAAGGTTCTGGAATCATCAAAATGATAAGAAATATGGCCCAGTCTTCGTAAAGTTACAAGCACTGTACACATAAAGATGTATATGGGACTGTACGCACACGTGCGCGACACGTGCGTTTATCTCTCACAGACCATGTAGATAAACTAATTTACCAAATATCTCAATTAGTAGGCGGTTTCTCGGCAAAATTGTTATCATCATGTATTAGTCAAAACATTCTTTCACATGATTGGTAATAAGAGCTTCCATTTCATTTTTTGAAATTGGGGGCGTTTCCAAAACTGGTCTTTACCTTTAAGACGTGAACAATTTCAAGCTAATCTTAGTTTTTCCTGTTATGGAATGAGAGAAGGTGGCTCCACTGGCTCGATCAGATCACTTGTAATCAAGTTGTAGATGGGCTGTTTGGAGCAGCAAATATATATTTGCTATAATTTGATATTATACAAGTACATTACATGAAGAGCACAATTCACATACTGTCATAAAGTAACATTGTACATGTGATCAGGCCGACCAGTGAGCTCAAATTCCTTCTTTCTTTGCTCATAATGCAGATACACATATTATAGATTTCCTACCAAACTCATGCAGGAGACATCATTTATGTGTAGTCTTGTACATGCAGTGTCGGTTGATTCCACAAGAGGATTCATAATCTATTTTATATTGTTATAAAGACCCAAGAAAGCCTTCTAGCCTGGTAAGAATAAAGCAGTGTCTATTTTCTAACAAGTTTCATCTACGCTTTTATAGTGAAAAAGTTTTTGCAAAAAATGAAAAAACAACAGAATACAATGACATCTAAAATACAAATTTCTGTAATATGTAAATGATAAAACATTGAGAATAATTTGAACACACATCTATAAATATCCATATTTCAGATTTGCTTATAGTACTGATAATTAACAATGATATACCTTTCAAGACAAGGGTCTAGAATAATTTTCTTTCAAGAACTTCACACAAAACATATTCCATATGTTTAAGTGCTTTTACTGTTTCAGTGGAATTGAATTTAAATTGAACTTTAATAATTCTAATTACAAAAATTTGTTTATTTGCAGGGGATGAAGAGATTAAACACATTATATTCTGTGAATCAGTGCACTTTAATAGCTGGGCTTTAAGTCCGACCTAAAGAACATCCTAGAAAAAAACCTTAAAGGCAAGCATATTCTTGAAGTATAGCCAAGCATTTAGATACTTCAGACAATTAAATGATAACAAGTACATGTTTATTATTGGAAACACAACCTCATAACATTTTCCCTCTTGATCAAGAACCAAGCAAAATATTTTTATTTTTACAATGTGTAGACAATTGGCAAGAATTAAGTTCAATTCACTGACTATCTAGAAAATTGCAGCATTTAGTCTATTGATTCCATAACAGTGAAATGATATTCATACAAATTTAAAATTGTTATACACAAGCAATTGAACTGTTATATTTTTCAATTATGCTAAAATATGTGTAAGTTACAATGTAGATTTTGCTTGATAACGAAAGGTTTTCTTTCTCTCTCTTTTTTTTAGAACCACTATATGACACACTGATAAATATATCTCTTAAAGAGTTAATAAACATACATTTAAATTTCAGTTAAAAGGCACATGTTAACATTAAAGGGTTTTAAGACAAGTATAAAGACAACAGCATTTATGACTTGATAGTGAACAATCACCAAAACATGATTTGATCTTGATGTTAGGGGCTCCATGCATGTCACTATAGTGTATTCAAGATATGAGCTCCAATTATTACTTTTTACAAAGACTTAATATGGCGGCTTAAACAAGCTCTTAATATCTATACGAACGACTTGTTGAGTAGACTAGTACGCATATAAGCTTGCGTAAAATAGGGTCCGCACAGAACCCCAGTCTGACTTGGGTGCCAAGCATGGGGTTTTATATTGTTTTATTTCCTGCTTTAACTCGCTAACGTATATTTAAAGCAAGATAAAGTGTTTTGAGGTTGATTTGCATACCTTCTTTCTACATGCACACAAATTGTTTTTTTCAGGTGATTAGTTTACTTAAACACACCCATTTCTCTTTCTACTTTTAAAATTTCCTATGGAAACATGCGAGGCATTGATAACCTGGAGTAAATCTATCAATGTGCTGAGCCAGGTCAAATTGATACATGTAAAACTATAATGTTTCAACATGTGTAACAGTAGAAAGACTTATGCACTTGATTAAAATATTCTATGATTATATAAAAGTATAGAAATATGAAAGCTCAAAAAGGATTAATGAAGCATTGGTGGAGTGGATGAACTCACTTCATGTCGGTTTTATGTAGAAAGAGAGTACGATCCTTGTCACTCGTGAACTTGGGTACAAACTGTACCTTCTCGATGGTCTCAAACCCCTCGTCCTGGGAAGGAGCCTCGTACTTCTTCTTGTATATGTTGTATGCTACCTCCGGGACGCGACGAATACTGCCCTCTGACAATGACTGTCTGTACATGTTCATGTGGAAAGCAAGCTCCATAGGAGTATCCATGATGAGACATCTTACAACATAGCCTGAAGATGAGACAAGGAAGTAAATCAATAAATCTAATGATAATAATTTGTAAGGATACATTGGGAGTTGTTGAAGTCCAGTCTTCAGGACCTGTCTTTTAACTTATGGTGAGTTATTATGATTTTGATAATCGCAACTTATCGAGAGTGTTATGTCAACTTCCAACTCTCTAAGCCTACAATATGAAAGAGGGGATTGTAAACTTTGCGATTGATTGGAGGACTTGTAACTAAATCTGAACACATGTAATTCTTTACGAGACAGGGCATCGTACAACATATTTTAACCTCTTCAATGCAACCAACTTTTGTAAAACAATTCTCATAAATGACCTTTTAAGTTTTGATATTCAAAGTTAAAGTGCACGCTTCATAACAAAATTTGGCCTTACATACAGCATATGTACAGTACATGTATGCTCCTTGGGAATAGACAGTGACATTCCAATGATGCAGGTACTACCTATTTCTCTTCCAGTAAGAAAGACTCACAGTTCTTAGTCCAAATAGATTGTTTATCACCCTTACACATGGGTGGGCTTTGACAGCCACGGCACAGAACTACGCTATATAATTATTGATAGTAAAAATGAATCTATTCAACTCCAGGGGTGAGAGTGAGTACTAAAAAAAAAATAGGTTTTTTGTTTTCCCGTCAACCACGCCCCCCTTGAGTAAAAAAAAGAGAAGAGGATTCGCGGGGGGAAAAATGGCA
This sequence comes from Strongylocentrotus droebachiensis, assembly GCA_035222895.1. NCBI lineage: Eukaryota > Metazoa > Echinodermata > Echinoidea > Camarodonta > Strongylocentrotidae > Strongylocentrotus > Strongylocentrotus droebachiensis. The sequence continues at coordinate 75,374 of JAVYIG010002786.1, forward strand.
TCTAACAACATTCCCCCCTGGCGAGTATGAAAATTGGGAAAAAAATAGGGAAGATAAGAGAAAATAACGGGGAAATCAGTAAAATCAGGATAAAAGAGGGAGGAAGAAAAAAAAAATTGGTAAATAAAAAAAAATAAGTTTTTTTTTTTTTTTTTTTTTAAATCGGGAAAAAATCTGGAAAAATCAAACAAATCGGGAAACCAATTGAAATCGGGTTTTTATCAGGCCTGCAACTCACACCTTGATCCTAATCAAATGATTGTTCTAACACGGTCACGTGTGATTCATTTACTGAATATCCAACGTATTCACATGAAAAAGCTGTCTATACTTTCAAGTATTATCCAATGATTTTTAAGTATGCGATGTACACTGTACAGCAGTGCTGTAGAGGTTAGTGCGCTGTTACCGTGTAAATTGCCTATTATGTAGCCCTGCGTGTAATTGCAAATAGAGGTAAGTGCGCTTATCTCTGTGTGCACGCTAAAATAAGCCTATTACACTTGTGAGGTTAATATTTGTCAGTGATAATGACACAAAACAATCTTAAAGTGACTTGGTAACATTGTTGAAGGTTGATGAAAAAATTGCTTAATTTTTGTATATAATGTTACTAACTATATTCCTTCTACTGTACTAACCCTCTGACATGCAAAAAATCCTGAAAAAATTCTCAAACCACAAAGATATCTATGGTTTTCTTTGAAAAGGTTGATGTATGACACCCTCTATCAGTGATTAACAGTAAATTCTCCCAACCATTTTTGAATTTTCCCAACCGTTTTTCCATGAAAAAAAGACATAAAACAGGCTATAAAAAATCTGTCAACACTTAAATGTCTGGAATGGAATGTAGAGCCATTTATTGCTTTGTGACGATTTTCATTCACCTAAAATGTAATTAAATTGTAATAATATAGTTGGGAGAATTAAGGAATCAATCAGATCAGTTTTTCCCTATTTGTACCATGAATAATGGTCCGTTTTCACTCAAATTTTCAGATTATCTTTAATTGTACATCTAGCATTGAAGTCACTACCTTAGCACCATGTTACCAAGTTCTTTAATATCTTTATTACTGCAGCTAGCTACATGTACATGCCTTCTTCTTTGGCCAGGTCGATGTAATCAGCCCTTGCAGACCTAGAAGGATTGGTGTTGTCAATCACTACATTCTTGCCTGCCTCCATTGCCTCTCCCGTTGCTCTCAAACACTTTGCAGGAGTGTTAAGAGTGTCTCGGTTGATCCACACATATCCATGGCTAACCAACGTGTCCTTGGCAAAGGAGCTTTTACCTGATGCTGGAGGTCCAACTAGGATCACAAGATCTTTCACCTGTTGGGAATATTACACGAAAAAAGCAGGTCACAAAATTAAGTATACATGTACTTTATTCTGGACTTGAGAAATGGTGGAAAGATGCCCCAGATAAATATGATGAGAATCCCAACCAAAGGAAACCATGGATAGGAACAACAGTATAAAGACTGAATAATCCTGGATCAAGTGAGTTAAAAGTGAGCTAATCCTTTGGCCTCATATTGTTTTATAAGCATGGCAGTAGTGCAGATTTCAATCACCAATACCCATTTTCAAAGCTAAGTTTGTGACATATCTGTAATCTGTTCTCTGTATGATACTGGATATTGTACGTCTAATTTCTGCCATTTTTGCTAAACAAAATGTAAACATTAAGGACTTTTCGCACGGGGACACAAGCTGGCTAGGGGGTATTTAAATGAGCTGTGAGCCCTGTACTAGCTCGACTCCCAATGCTAATACAGCTGAATACCGTCGTAGGTTTGCTCTGAGTAGGACCCCCCCGCGAAGATTAGCTTTGTAGAAGGCCCCGTCGCCGGTTGCGAAAACTGTCTATTGTATGTGGGACGGAACTATTTGAAGCTCCATGATTTATCGGACTACATTTATGAGCGCATCCCAACTATCTCTCTCTGTCAATTCTTCATGTCAGTATTAAAGACAGCGCTCTCACCTTCTTGTCCTGTTGATGGTATTGTTTGAGCACCCCTCTTCCCTCTCCATCCTTTAGTGCTTGCACCGGATCACATGAATGCCATTCAAATGGAGCAGGCTTCTCACCGAGGAAGAACTCCTCCGGCGTGTAGAATTGAACACCGACATTGTGAGCAAACATACGGTCAGAGCAGGAGAAATCTCTTGGTTTCCCTGGGGCCCAGTTCTTGGCACGACCCGCAGCATCCCCAACGTACATGCTTTTGGAGAAATCCACCTTGATGCCATCGTTCTCCTCGTTTGCTGCTAGATCCCACATCTTAGTACCTGGCTTGCGATAGTGATTCTCACCCGTTGCTGCAAAACACTGTACATTGAAATGAGAGGTGGTAGTTGTGTTGATGCACATAACGATCTGCGTCTCTATATCACCCATGTTAAGTTTGTTTCGGTTTGGTTTGTTTACCAACAAAGGATGGACTTGAGGTTTTTACCGAGGAAATAACAGATGAGTTCTACATGTATATACAGTAAATATACTTGAGGTGTGCAGAGAAGTGTAAAATATTGTTCGCCTATGATCCTATCTATTTCATCATTACCCATATTGCCCAAACTATACATGTACCATCAATATAATTTACATGTAGGATATTGAATATGTTAATACAAAGTTTCTTAACAAAAAATAATGGATGGGGAGTTATAGCCTTATAGGACAAATAGCCCCTGGACAATGCCCTTGGCCAATTACCCCCACGTTCGACCATAAACAAGGACAACCACCACCGAGGACAATTACCCCCCCCCCCCCCCCCCCCAGAAAATAACACCCTGTTCATTATAAGTTGACTTTAGTAAATCAGAAAAAAACTTGTTAACAATTCTAAACCTATGCATGCGCACATGGTAACCGTTTGGGTTAGTGATAGGGTTATAATAATCATGCAAACCCACCTTTCATCAACCCATCGTTGGCTCAATCGGTAAGAACAGCGTAATAGAACGTTGTAGTTGTGGGTCCGAATTACCTCAGGACTTATTCAGATTTTTGCCTTTATAAATACTGAGGCAAAGCAATAGATAATCAAAGTCTAATTGTCTGTGAGGTAGGCACTGCACAGCTAGCTAGACTATTCGCGAACTAAGCTGCATGGTCGGGTTCTCGTCCACGTACGTAAGCTCATGAATAATAGTGAACGAATCTTGGAGCCCATATAGTGTCGACCTCCCCAGTCCCCCCTTTGATGACATCCTTATTGTCACAAGTAACTTTACCTGAATGGGCAACTGTAATGCATTAGCAATCTGGTTGATCTTGAGTTGAAAATCTGTTGGTTTTGTGTGTCCTTTCTCAATACCCCTCTGATTAGATATGATGACAATCTTGAAGCCATCTTTGATGAGCTTCTTCAGCTTCTCCTCTACCTTGTCATTCAGGAGCATCCAATCCGATGGACCTTATTAAAAAGATAAATTATTATTATTATTATTGTTAATTTAATCCTTGAACTAATTTGTGATCGTTTCCATATTGGTGTACATGTATTTTTAATTTCTCTTTATTTCTTTGAACTTTGTAATCTTTGTTTATCAGTCTCCTGACTGTTTTAACATGGAATTTTGACACAATAAACTGAAATGAATGAAGAAAAAAAAAAAAAAATGACCCATGCAATGATCCAAGTTCAAGTTTCATTACAAGCTGTATATTATCATTTAAAAAAAAAGGGAATAGTCTATGACTTATGAGGTAAACCTTGTAATCAGACTAGGAATACTAAAATCTGTCATGAATACAAATTGTTCAAGATCAGCGTGAAGAGGAAATAAGTCATAAAATGGTAATAAGAAAATACATTATTACATGCACATTATATGATAATTCGCCTATATATGACCAAGTCAAAAGTGCAACATTACCATTTCAATATCTATTCTGTAGCATTTACCAAATAACTGGGATTGGATGTGGTGAAAGACTACTACAGTGGTGAAAGACTACTACAGTAGTGACACTTGATAAAAACCAGTTATGGTCATGCGATTGCATTGTGAAAGAAATGTTGTGGAATCGATCAGAAAAGGTTGATCATCTAGCATATAAGTATTTGGTGTGTACTGCAAAGTTCTGGAATCATCAAAATTATAAGAAATTTGGCACAGTCTTGGTAAAGTTACAAGCACTGTACACAGAAAGATGTATATGGGACGACGCACACGTGCGCGACACGTGCGTTATATCTATCACTATCACGTCCAAACTAATTTACCAAATAGTAGGCGGTTTCCCGGCAAAATTTGTATCATCATGTAGCTAGTCAAAACATATTCTTTCACATGATTGGTAATAAGAGCTTCCATTTCTTTTTTTTGAGAGGGGGGCGATTCCAAAACTGGTCTTTACCTGTGTGAAGTTATCTACCGTAATGAGGATCTGAGACATTACGGTAGATAACTTCACACAGGCGCGCGCCCGCCACAACCCACCATCGGTATGCACTTGTATTGTGCAGCGGCTCCTGTGAAAAAGTGTATACTAATATCATCGTTTTTCCCCAAAATAACAAGAAAATTTACACGAAATGCGTAATAAACATAACAACTTTTAACTCATGATCTTTATTTGGACATTTAAAGAATATTTACTTCATTTTGGGTATGTTTTAGCAGGGTATCTCCACGCCGGAATTACGGGTCAAATTTTGGATAGGTTTCTGAACAAGCGCCTGGGGGTGTGCCGCTTTAATGGGTAACATTTTCACAAAATCCCTAAACATTGATCCCACTTTGAACAAAACTACAAAAATTTGCAAAATTTTCGGATAAAAGACCCAATTTTTTTGAAAAATGCCCGCTAATAATGGGTAAAGTCTAGGGGTTTTGAGGCTTGAGCGGCACACATCACCCTGTCCAAACCAAATCTGAGTAGATCTAGACCTATCCCCCCCCCCCCCCCCCCCCCCCCCCCCCCCCCCCCCCGGGTTGACTTCTCTCAAAAATGTCTGTCTCTTTCGTTTGTTAGCCTCGAGTCTGATTTTGGTTGGGTCGCGGTCGGTCGGCTCCTCTCTAGCTCTTTATCAGAGGCTATAAATTTTATAAATGAACGAAAGAGACAACAAATTTCGGTCGACATGCACTTACCTGTGGGCCACTTTCTGCCACTTTTCGGTTTAATGAGCGTGTAATCGAGATCAAATCCAGCCACTTTACTGGATCCCTTGATACCCGGCCCAGTCAGCTGAATAACAGGAGGAAAACCTTTGGAGTTTTCTTCACCGACTGAGCTCCAGTCTGCATCGTAGAATACATGCTGATTCGGGTCCGCCTTCTTTGATGCGGCTGCACGTTTGGCAACTTTGGGTTTAGAACTCGCCGCCGCATCCCCGCTATCCTGTTCCTTCTTCGAGGGGGTGGGAGCTTTCCTCTTTCGGGGCATTTCGAATTTCGACGAAAATGTAGCCCGATGCCGACTTGTGGAATTTGTGATCGCAAAGTAACTAAACTATGGCTTTCAAGAGCTAGCTTTGTGCAGGTTCCGCTATGGATATGGCTCGAGCTGTACTACTGTAGATGCGATGTGGACAAGTTAAGTGCTAATTTGAAAACGAGTTGGTGCTTGTTAATGTTTTGCAATTGTACGATCACTATCACGTCACGAGAATGAAATGCATGCCGTACGTATGGCAAGCCGTTTTAACATTTATTCATATTTCTTGATATCAAGAATTCCATTCATGATATCAAAAAATGAATTCTTGATATCTTTAATTCTTGATATCGAGAATTACCATTGCTTTACAACGTAAAATTATTTCTTGATATCAAGAAATGAATTCTTGATATCAAGAACTCATTTTTTTATATCAAGAATAGAATTCTTGATATCAAGAAATATGAATAAATGTTAAAACGGCTTGCCATACGTACGTACGTACGTGCGCGCGCTGCATGATGGCATTATATTTGCGCGCTGTGCACGCGCGCCTTAAATACCGGCTCTCCATAGCTAGCGCACGACCGGGCTTTCTGAAAAACCAAATAACCCAAATAACTTTGAGCCAATAGCGTTGCTACAAAATGTAACCAATCACAAGCTTTTCAAACACACCTGAATAAATGATTGGCAATCTTTACTAGATTGCAGGGGCGGATCTAGGGGGGGGGGGGGGGGGTTCGGCGGTTTAACTCGAGCCCTCGAGCCACGCCGTATATATTACATATTTTTTGCCTGACAGTAAATTTGGAAATTTTTAATTTCCCAACAATTAACGCATACAAAAGTATAATTTACAAACAAAATTGAGAAAAAATCCCGTAAAAATCATATAATTTCAGCAACATTTGTAAATCTCTGGAATCGAATTAGAAATAAACCACGTTTGAATTTTATTTTGGGGACAACTGCCCCCGGCCCCCCACACAGTGTTATTTAGGGTACGCATATGCGTGTTCCAACCGACCCCCCCCTTTTCAGCAAAAGTCCGGTGTGTAAAGTCAATACGGCTCGACCTTTTTCTTTTGTATACGAGCCTTTTTCCGCACCCCCCCCTTTTCAGCAAAAGTCCGGTGTGTAAAGTCAATACGGCTCGACCTTTTTCTTTTGTTACGATAAGGACATTTTGGCAACACGCATGCGGTCATTTTGAAACCTGAGTGGGGGGGGGGGGGGGGCCGGGCAACTGCCCCCAAGCCCCCCCCCCCCCAATCAGTACGCCAGTGGTCAGGGGCTCATGTCTTCTCACCCCTATAATAAAAAACACACAGACTCTCCCATCCTCTCACAATATTTCCACAATAAAATCCTTCATTGATATGAATAGGGGCATGCGGACTCATGTATAGGAAATTTATTTCCTGTTTACTCTCCTTTTCTTTGAATGGAATATAATTTTTATGTGATTAAATTCAGGTTTTATTATTATCATTTTTTTTTGGCTTAAAAAATACTCCTTTAAGCCTCCTGGGGGCGGGGGCGAAAATGCACCCCCCCCCCCCACTTCCGGCGCCCCTGACGGGGTGCATGCATGAAAGTTAAAAATGCTTGTTGGTTCATAATTCCTTTTTATACTTTTAGTAAATTTTAATAATCAATATCATAATCATGATAATATATATAAGCATATTATAGTTTTGGTATTTGTAAATGGCTCTAAGACCTCATGAGGGAAAAATAAATATCCACTCCCTTTTACAACTTCAATACTCTGTTAAATCGTTTTCAATTTTCAAGCGAAGAATTGAAATTGTATTCATGGATGTTATGTTATGTTATGTTATGTAGGCCATACTTATCAAATCCTACACATTTTAATATCATTTACGCAAGCAGGGGCGTAAATCCCGGGGGGATGGGGGGCTGCATCCCCCCCCTGGCTTGAAGTAGGGGGGATGGCCTGTACAAACATCCCCCCTGATATCATCCCCCCCTGCATCCCCCCTGAAGCGGTCGGCTGAGTCGTTGCGATTTTTTGGAGACAAAAAAAAAAAAAAAAGTGTCCTGTTACCCCCCCCCCCCCCCCGCTTATTTAGCGGTCGGCTGAGTCGTTGCGATTTTTTGGAGACCCCCCCCCCCAAAAAAAAAAGTGTCCTCTTCCCCCCCCCCCCCAAAAAAAAAGTGTCCTTTCCCCCCCCCCCCCCCCCGCTTATTCAGCGGTCGGCTGAGTCGTTGCGATTTTTTGGAGACCAAAAAAAAGTGTCCTCTTACCCCCCCCCCCCCCCCCCCCCCCCGCTTATTCAGCGGTCGGTTGAGTCGTTGCGAAATTTTCGGCCCGATTTATAAATGTTAAAATCCTGCGTACGCGCCTGGCGTGTAGTATGTGATGGCTATCGCCGATCATCCCCCCCACTCCTCGGTACGGATTTACGCCCTGTACGCAAGTATGTCGGCCTAAATTATGCTATAGCTTTAGCTAGGGCAAAATTTGATCTTGCTCTGTTTAAATGGGAATTTAGAGCATGTGTAATGAAATGCCATACCGTAATTAAGCTTATTGTTTTGCGCCATCGACCTGCCCTTAACACTATAGCGAACCGTGGCCGATGAGTTATTAAGATGTCCCTTTTACTAAAGTAAATATTTTAACTGCAGCAAAGACAGGAATTGTTTAGGCCTCTTAAACAAAATATACATGTTTTGCGTCCCCGCCCGCTTTCTTTTTGGGGGCCACCCCCTATTTTTTTGTTGAATTTTTTTTAATTAAAAAAACAAAAAACAAAACAAAACATGAAAAACACGACTAAAATGGATCTATTTCTAATTTTAAAAAAAAAGAAAAAAGTCGGCGGCCATCTTGAAAAATAGCCCGACTGTCAGGGAAAATGGACCGAGCGGCCATTTTGAAAAAGAAAAGGGCCTCCTCCTTCCTATTTTTCGAAAAAACAGGACGCTAAAAACATGTTTTTTTTAAATTTGGTCTTATGTTCTGATTTTCACAAACATAAGCCCCGGCATAAGCCATAAAACAAAAGTCATTATTCAATGCAGAGAAGCATTCGTTACGGCCCAGCACTCCCACATTCTATCCATATATATTTAAGAATAAGGGCGAGAATACAAACCCTTATAATTATAGAGGCATAATACTTTAATGAGTTTCTTAGGTAAGCTGTTTACATCAATTTTGAACTATAGGATCACTCAGTTTTTTGAGGATGATAGTTGATAGGAGAAGAGCAAGCTGGCTTCCGGTCCAACTATTCAATCATAGATAGTGTGTATGTTTTAAAGTCTATTATTGATGTATATTTAAATAATTTTAAACGCCTTTATTGTGCATTCATTGATTATAAGAAAGCCTTTGATTTGGTTGACCGTGCAGCATTGTGGGTTAAAATGTTTAGAATCGGAGTAAAAGGCAAGATTTTTAATGTTATAAGAAACATGTTCAGGTGTGCTAAATCATGTGTTGCTAACAAGGGAGATAATTATTATGTCCAGTTTATTTACATGCAATATTGGAGTGCGTCAAGGTGAAAACCTCTCACCTTCTCTTGTTTGCTATTTATTTGAACGATTTCCAACAATATATTGGAAACTCGCACAAGGGCTTGGAATATTTTAATACTATTATTAAAAATAAGTTGCCTTTTGAGGTTTTCTTTGTTATATGCTGATGACACAATAATTCTAGCAGAAACTCCTGAAGAGTTGCAAAAAGCCCTAAACGCAGTGAAAGAATATTGTGATATTTAGCACTTAACTGTTAATTCCAGCAAAACTTAAATTGTTGTTTTTTCACGTTAGAAAGTTAGAAGAATTCCAGAATTCGTTTATGATGGTGGTGTACTGGAAGTTGTTTATGACTTTGTATATTTAGGAGTGACGTTTAATTATAATGGTAACTTTAAAAAAGCAATTGCTAAACAAGTCACACAAGCTCGAAAGGCAATGTATAGTATCTTAGTAAAGGCAAAAAGGTTGCATTTATCTGTTCATACAGAATGCCATTTATTTGATCACTTAGTTTTGCCAATTCTATTATATGGTGCCGAGGTCTGGGGCTATGAGTGTATAGATCAACTTGAAGTTTTCCAAAAAAAATGTTTAAGAACCATATCGTTTGTAAATATGTTCCAAAAAAAATGTTTAAGAACCATATCGTTTGTAAATATGTGCACACCTGACTGCATGGTTTATGGTGAAACTGGGACTTGGTAAAATACTCGATAAAATTAAGTGTAGAATGATTGGATATTGGGTTAGATTAGGGAAGCAATTAAAGTATTCATTGATTCTTTTTAATTTCTGTTGCAGTTGTAAAGTGAAGGACAAAGTTCAAATAATATAAAGTTACAATGGGTTGAGTTTCTAGCAGACAGTTTTGATTAAGCAGGACTTGGAAATGTCTGGCGATTTCAAGGAGAAGGATATAGTGCAGCCTGGATTATGAATACTATGAAAACCAGGCTTTCTGACATGTCTATTCAGGAATGGAGCGCAGCTACCTGGTCAAATCGTATTTTCACGAACTATAGGATGTTTAAGAATGAGTTATATATGAAAAAATACCTGCAGATATTATGTCAGAAGGAAGCAATAACTTTAAGTAAATTTAGATGTAGAACACATAGATTATCAGTTAATAAAGGTAGATTTGATGCAAATGTAGTAGATGATTTGCAATGCCCACTCTGTACACCAACAGATATTGGTGATGAATTTCATTATATTTTTGTATGTCCATTCTTTCCAAATGAGAGAAAAATGTATATACCAAATAACTTGTGTGTTAGTAGCTTAAAACCAAATGCGTTGCACATGGATAAGGTTTTTAATATAGCTCATGCTTGCCAGCTAACGAAATTAGCAAAATTTGTTAGAATCATTATGTCACACTTTTCAAAAGAGTCAAGGGTAGATGGTAATACTGTAAATGATTGCTCACAAATAAGCAATGTTATTAGGCACACTTTAAGCGGTAGGAGGGTGAATTGCCCAGTTCGCCTTGATTTGTAAATATGTTTATTTGTTCATATTATCACATGTTTATTATTGGTCATATTATCACATGTTTGTCTTTGTTCATATTATAATATATATTATGTTTATCATTGTTCATGTTATCACATGTTTATTATTGTTATACTATTTGTATATTGATACTATGTTGTAAATATGTTTGCACTCTCATACTCCGAGAGGGGGTCGATAAAGTGAATAAAATCTTACAATCTTACAATCCATCCTCTTCTTCCTCTCTCTCTTTCGTCCCTGTCCCCTTCTGTCTCTCTCTAGCGCTCTACCTCCCTCCCTCCTTCTCTCTCTGTCTCTCTCTTTCATCTCTCTCTCTCTCTCTCCCTCATGTGCACCACTCTCTCTCCCTCTCTCTCTCTCCAGCCTGTGAGCGCTGTTGGTATAATTTGGTTATAGAAAATTCAGTATTTATAACAGGTTCAAAATGTGTGTGCGCGTGCGTGTGTGTGTGTATGTATTTACATGCATTATATATACATGTATACAGGCGCGTACACAGGGGGAGAGAGGGGGGGGGGGGGGGGGGTGGGTTAACCCCCCTAATTTTTTGTTTGTATGTGTGTATTTTGGAAGAACCCCCAAAAAATGTTTTTAATACAAAAATAAAATAATAAAGGGTGAAAAAAAAG
>JAVYIG010002786.1:91455-228025 GCA_035222895.1 Strongylocentrotus droebachiensis
ACTTTGAAAACAGTATAATTGCCCTACATATTAAGCCTGTTAAGGGTCTTTGGAAAATATTGGCATTGACATGCATTTGAAAGCAGATGAGAAGCAAACATTTTCATACCTTCTGAAAAAACCCACAATTAGGATGATACAGAAAACACAGATAAGAAGAATTGATGGGATGAGACTAGTAAGAAGTAGAGCTCTAAGAGAATATCTAGACTCATCACCTGGAATAAAACAAGATAATGGAAACAACAAACAAGTGAATATTCGAAAGTATTTATCAGCAAATTTAGAAGAGGATATGTTAAATCATAAATATTGCATAAAGAACAAAACTATGACAACCTTACCATCAAGCAGAAGTAGTAATTATTATGAACGACAACAAAATAACTGATACAAAAAATTATTATATCAGATTACCTAGAGCTTCTACCGGTTTTGTTGTTGACCATTCACTAGAACCAACACCATTGACCGTTACCCCGAAGGTTAATAATTTTGAAGGTTTGTTACCACCGAAGGCTTATAATTCTTAAAGGTTCGTTACCCCGAAGGTTCATATTTCCGAAGGTTCGTTACCCGGAAGGTTCATATTTCCGAAGGTTCGTTACCTCGAAGGTTCGTTACCCCGAAGGTTCATATTTCCGAAGGTTCGTTACCCGGAAGGTTCATATTTCCGAAGGTTCGTTACCTCGAAGGTTCGTTACCCCGAAGGTTCATATTCCGAAGATTCGTTACCCCTTAGACCTGCTACAAAGTAAAAACATTTAACCTTTATTGTATATGTATGTCTGTATTATATCACAGCTGTTCTAACATAAACAAAATGCCTACAAAATGTCAATTTCAGGGCACGTATATTTCCAAATTAATCTTTGTATGTACCCACCAAGAGACCTGTTCTGACCATTTCACATTTTGTATCAATAATTTTTTTTTTACCTGGCAATGGGGAAGTCATTAAAGGTGACCATTTTCCGTATCCAGCTCCATTCAAAACTCGGACCTGAAGAAAAGAGGGATGAAGATGGGATGAAATCTTTAAAATGTATTAAAATTAATAACAACCATTCCCAGCGTCTGGAATATATTAAAGTCAAAATAGCTATCACTTAACGTAAACCAACATATCACCAAACTGTCTACAAGAAGACCTTTACTGTCATTGACAATACAAAACATGTATGGCCTTCTTACAGGCAGTAAACAATATTGGATTGCAAGAAATGGTACTACCACAAACAAGTTGAGTTTGCCTATTTCATACAATTGCATACAATTTATTCAGTTATTCTAATAATGACTAGTTTTTAATTTTATTTCGAGGCAATACATTTTGGTTGTCCATGGCCCTCAACAAGTCAAGTACGTTTTACTTTAATTATTACTTTCTCAAAATTCCTTTAATTTGGGACAGCACGCAAGATCTTTACCTCAATTTCAAATTCACTGTCTCCTGTCACTCCTTCGGTAATCACATATTCGTTACCCTCAACATCAACTAGTACTTTATCAAGTGGTTCTGGTTTTGTCCGGGTGTATCTTAGTTGGTATCCCTGTACATCTCCATTGAGGTGAGCAGGGCTAGCAGCATCCCAGCGCACAGTTACAGTTTCAGAGGTCGCTTCAACACTTACAGTGGGCGCAGGGGCAACTACAAATACGAAAATAAAAAACATTGAAAAGAAGTATGGAAATTATCTGATTAAAGCACATGCTCGAAAGGCATAAAATCCTAAATCTAATTATTGGATTTGTGGAAGTTTAAATCTTGTTGTATTTCGTTTCATAGTTTGAATTAAATCGAGGTAATGCAATTCAAAAGCTATTTTTTTAAATTTTGATTTGAGGAAAAGAAAAATCCAAGAGAGTTGTCAGATGTATTGTTATGTGAGTGGTATATCTTTCACTTCTCATCCTCCTGGGTTTGAGATTCTTTACGAAAAAGAGTCAAAATATAATTTTCTATAATGTTTTCTAAAACAGAAATTATAGTCGCATGGCCATGTTGCTAAACGCTCCCCCTTTCATACTCATCTACTCATTTGTTAAATCATTGTTTTTGTATTTCTACTTAAGATTCACAAACACTCAAATAACATAATTTTAGTGATCTAAATGTAAGATGTTACAAAACCTTAACATTTCTTGAAAGAGACATGTATGGTTGCGCCCTTTTAATTTTCATAATGTTTAGAAATGATCTTTTTTAACCTTTAAAATATGTTAATAGACATACATACCGTTTTAGTCAAAAAAAAGTTTACACCTAGAAAATGGTAATTATTTAAAAAATCTTCTATGAACAGTAAATTATTATACATCTTATGAAAGAGTGTTTTATCCCAAATCTTTTGGTACTATTTTTGTGTGGTATGTGTTCACGCTTGGATAAACAGGAAGCATTGTTTGCGAGAGTGCAAAACTTGACTTGCGCCAAAATGATGCAGTATGCATAATGTTAGGATTAGCGGAGTGAGAGAATGAATTAATGTACCAAGTTAAATGCATTGCATATGCTTTTTGCATAAGCAAAGTCACGCACACACACACACACGCGCGCACACAAATGTGTGTTGATATTTGATATTTGATATGTGTGGCATGATCAAATTTGTTAGGGATGTTATTTGGATCTGCAAAGACGGAATTAATACCCAAATCTCAATTGTTTTATTCGAACATCACATTAGCAACTTTGGCGCAAGTCGATTTTTGCACTTTCGCAAATAATGCCTCCTGTTCATCCAAGCGTGAACACATACCACACATGATAGCAAATGATTTAGGATAAAACACTCTTTCATAAGATGTATACTAATTAACTGTTCATAGATGATTTTAAAAATAATTAACAATTTTCTAGGTGTAAACCTTTTTTTGACTCACACTGTATATACCTCCTTCAGGGCTTATGCCGAACGGGTGGGTAGGGCAGCGCCGCGTTGACTTGAACGCGACCATTCGTCCAAAGCCCCCCCCCCCAGTTTGGCCGAAAGGGTGCGTTTGGAGTGTCGCGTCTTGTCGAACGCGACCATTCGTCCAAAGTCCCCCCCCCCCCGGTTGACTAGTCTTCCACATCAGTCGTTTATAATAGAATTTAAGGAATAAAAATTTAAGTCGTTTAAATTCAAATAATCAAAATAGAAACAGATTAAAAAATAAATCCAACTATTTTTACGTAGTCTTGCAGATCAGGCGTTTATAAGAATTAAATCAATAATAACAAGAAACACAATCAGATAATTTACTATGATATCTAAAATGTCTAATAAAGGTGTTTACCTAGTCTTGCATATCAGTCGTTTATTTATTAAAATAACGAAAAATAATATCCATTTATTTCTATGTATGGAATTCAGAAAGCCCCCCCCCCCCCCCGCCCGCTTATCCCGAAAGGGTGCATTGAGGTGGTAGGCCTACTCTCTTATTTTTTTATTTATTTGTTATTTCATTTTTAAAGACTGTTAAGCATGACTAGTTTGCATCAAAAAAGAATTCTATGCATAGACAGAAATGAATTTAATTTTTATTTGGCCTTTTTAAAATATTTATTGAACTCATTAATTGATGTAATTCTTATAAACGCCTGATCAGCAAGACTACGTAAAAAGTAGTTTTATCTAATTTTTAATCTGTTTCTATCTTGATTATTTGAATTTAAACGACTTAAATTACTATTCCGTAAATTCTATTATAAACGACTGATGTGGAAGACTAGTCAACGCACCCTTTCGGCCAAACCGGGGGGGGGGGGGGGGGGGGTTGGACGAATAGTCGCGGTCGACGCGACACGACACTCCCAAAGCATCCTTTCGGCCAAACCGGGGGGGGGGGGGGGCTTTGGACGAATGGTCGCGTTTAAGGCAACGCGCCGCGACGCGACGCTACCCACCCTTTCGGCATAAGCCCTCCTTCAGTATCATTACATTTGGAAAATTATTCATGCATGTAGTTTCATTCTAGTACTTCACATACAAGCATTCTCATTTCATGACTATTTATACAAATTACGCTGTTTTTCCTCTTACGCATTTCCTCTGTGATCTGTGTAAAGCCCTCTCCTCTTGGCGTCTCAGAGTCTTTATTGTAGACTACAACCTGGATGAGATACTGGTAGTACGGTTCAAGGGTCAGGGTGTAGGAGTCAAACGGAATATCGATGGAGTTCTCAACCGGGTCAGCCGCCCTCTTTGAGATCCCAGACTGGATGTCATACCGGGTGAAGTAGATGCGGATTCCTCCCTCTCCACTGTCACAGTTAGAAGTATTGGATGGAGGATTCTACGAGATAAAAATATACAAAATTCCATAAAAATCCAAAAATTGTAAATCATGGTTTTTAATTAAATTGTTACATAAATAATATTATATTTCCCATGGAAAGAAGCATCATGGTTTATCCACGTCTCTTCCAGGAAGACAAAATATAACTGTATCCTGATCAACACTATACATTCCGGAGTACTGAATTTGCTGTTGCAGGGATTTGGAAGGTGAAAATCTCAAAACTGTTAATAATATTCCGCTTTTATATAGCGCCCAATACAATGATACAACGATGTGTCTAAGCGCCTCACATATATTCCCCATTCATCAGATTCAGGCTTACCCGCACACAATGTATCCACATTCTCCCCCGCATGGGGAGCATTAAAATGTCTAAAATGTTGTAAAAATCATAATTGACAAATTCCCTAAGGGTATGTTGGCAATATATTTATTATCAGCAAAAATATTGCATTTTGCAACGGGCAGTTTTTTTATTCACCACAAATTTTGTACACACGTTCATAAACTCTTTTTGCTCCTACAGAAAATGTTCGAGATAACTTTTCTGAGGGCTTCAAAATCACTGTTGGGTGATTAAAATCATCAGTGAATCACTTGACTGATATATTTATTATATTTGACAATTTCATAGTGCTTATATATATCACGTTCTCGTTAGGTTATCAATTTTAGTGCTCCCAGCATTCAAGGTATCCCTTTCTACCCGGTTTAATTTGACACCTGGGTCGATAATGGCAAATGTAGATAAATGTCTTACTTGAGCTTGAACCAACAACCTTCACATTTCCAGTCAGAAAAACAAAATAATCGTCACGGTGCTCAACACATCTGAAATAAATATTAACTTACCTGCCACGATACCCATATTTCTCCAGGTCTAGTCCCCTTAGTGACGTAAACGGATGATGGTCCTTCACTAGGAGCTACAGTGTACATGCATAATAAAAAAAAGATCAAATATTTGTTACTTTTTAAACATTCTTAATTCCTTATCTAGTGGTTTGTTGCACTTGACAACATTTAATCCAATACATTGCAATGTAGTTAAGAATTAGCTGTACCCGATCTAAGATTTTAGGAGGTGTATTTTCATCATGGTTTGGTTTTCAAGTGTTTGTAAATACAGAAGTAGTATTTCATTAACAGCTTGATAATTCATGAGCCTGTTTTGAATTTCAAGAAAATATTACAAATTATTCAATTCTTTTGTCAAAATGTTGGCACTTAAAACTGCCTAAATGATCATTTCTGTGTTACACAACAGCCAATTTATGGTACTGAACAGTTTAATGTAGCTGTGTTTAAACTACCTGTAAAAGATGAATCTAGTCCATATTGTTTTGAGACAATCATCTTGTTATATATAGGCTTTAAGTATGATACTAGATGTTTAAATGTCATTGTAAACAAATTTACTGATATTGCGAACACATAAATGATTACTAGCAGGTATTTCATTTTTCTAGATATAAAATTCACTTATTTTGAAATTAGTGAAAATCTTTTTAATATAAACTATTGGTGTATACAAAATCAGACAAAGAATTTCATTGATAATTTATTAGTTGATATTCTTTTCAGTTTAAATAAATAAAAAAAGGGTGCATACATGAAAGGATCAATTTTCAAAGAAAGATGCAGTAAAGTATTAAGTCACAATGTACAATTACATTGGATATACCTTACTAAAGAAAACGAACATGCTAAGTAAACATTTAAAAATCTCAGATCATATAATAATAATAATAATACACACTATTTATTAGGCGCTTAATACGGGTGTCTCTAAGCGTACCATAGTCTGACTAAAAAATTATTTACCAAAACTTATAATAAACACACAACTTATACATCTATTCTTTATTTAATAAATCGTGCATACAGTATATAATAATAAAAATAAGAGTGAGATCAAACATACATACATAAGGTCAAACATAGGATCAAACATAAGATTGTACAAACAAGAAATACGACGGTGTGCACCTCCTTTGACCGACTCACAACTGCAGAATATCATATCATATAAAGCATTAAAAACTTACGTGAACATTGGGTGGTCCCTACTACCTCCATTCGGCTTCCCGTACCTCCTACTCCAGGTCTAACTGCTGCTACACAAAACATGTAGGCCGTATCTGGACTTAGACCAGTCACTGTTTCAGATGGTGCTAGGCGGTCAGACCTCCTAACCTCTTGCTCTTTTTCTCGTGAGTTGTTCAACATGTAGTAGACACGATACCCGACGAGAGGAGGATCACCTATATCTATTGATGCATCCCAGCCATCCCACATCAGAGTAATTGAGTCATTGGTTGCTCCGCTCACGACGGGTGCACTAGGGAGTTCAGGCTGGGCTACAGTGAGATAAAGAAAACAAATTATTCAATGATCCAGTGAAGATTGAAAAAGAGAGCATTTCTGAAGTCAAACGGTTATTTCAAATTGTGTCAGACAAATTGCAAAGTTTTGGGCAAATATTTTTAAAATTCAACAGACTACTCTGACAAAATTTGAAAATGTTTTTCTCCTGTTTTCCGACAAGAATAAGACTTGCTTCAGTCACAAATATCTAAAAAAAGCTCACAACAAGATTATACTGAGTTTTGTTAAATGTCTGACCTCTGAAACCAGTATTAAAATTAACCCATTGTATACTGCAACCAGCTGGTCCTTGTGTTTAGTCTATGGGAATGAGAGAATCCTACACAAGCTATCATCATTTTCCCCCTCAAATTGTGAGTAATAATGAGTTTTGGTTAAGAGTTACATTTACAAAACTTAAATCACTGAATTACACAAAACTTACTTTTATTATCATATTTATTTTATTTATAAAGGTGTCTGCCCAATGACAGTATCATGTACATATAATGATGGGGGGGGGGGGAATTCCCTGATATATTTTTTTGTATTAGATCATTAAAACACAGTAATGTTTTTGTATATTACAAAACTACATCAATCCACTTACTAAATTCCCCATCGCCAGTGATAGTGTCACTAAAGAAGATGTTCACATCAGAGAGAGAGCAGACAAATATTTCCCCAACTTTCACATCACGCACGAGAAACAGGAACTTTTCATTCGGGGGGAATCCATTTCCAGTATGTATTATGTTTTCTTGTGTATAATTTCCACTGCCGAATTTCCTGTAGAGATTGACCACTGGTTCAGCCGTGGAGATGAGATTTCCACCTTCCAGGATACAGACAAAATTGGCGAGCTGTCCCTTGTTGGTCTTTTCATAAATAGTCGTGAAAGCTATCAAATGAAAATGAAAGATATAGTTAAACTGATGCAGTTATGTAAGATAATGTTTTCAAGAGATAGCCATTATATTTACATTCCCAGGCCAGCAGGTCCATGTATATTACTACCAGACTGCCAATTTAAACAATTATACAGTTAGACTAATACTTATGACCTACTATTAGCAGTTCCAGTCCAAGGCAGATTGTAGTTATGTCTACAGTTTCAAACCTCGCAACATTTAATACGTCATATTTGTTTTTTAAAGTGAGACATATTAATTGTATCTAATTCTCCTCTAAAATTAACAGATGCTAATTTTCACTTGGAATTTAAATTGCTTCTGTTTATTTGCAATAAATTTGCAATGTATGCATGTATCATTGAATGAATATAAACTTTACAGTATGGTTTGAACACAAACTGGTAATTGATCATGATGGCAGACTTGTGCATATAGAGGGGGAATTTATGAAGAAGAAGCTCTGCTCAAGCTTTGTTCATTCTTTTTTTCAACATAGTATGTATGTTTATTTGTGTTATTTTCAACGCCGAAGCATGCAATATTTGTGTTATTTTCAACGCCGAAGCATGCAATATTTGTATACCAGTAATATTGCAATTATACTTACGCTCACAATTAGGTCCATATCTACCAACCATGCATTCTGTAATATAAACAAAATTGAAATAAATTATCTGCAACCAAGCACAAAACATTAGGCGAGAGGATAGATTTTACTGCATACTAAACACAAAGTATGTTATCTGTCTTTTAAGGTGAGCAAGTCACTTTATCACACTGCCATTGATGCTCCCACACTCCTCAGCTTCAAACGACAACTATCCAACCTGGGTTTTTAAATGGGTCCCATATGGGACCCCCTTAACCCTGCCACACCACACTATCTACGGGATCTTCATCACCACGATGGCGAGGTGTGGCCTTCAAGGTATACACACCTTAAAAAAATCCCATTTTTATGTTCAGAAAAAATATACCTTTAATACTGTATGGATCAGTATATATATGTATTATATTACCACTATAACTCATAAATTGCAATACATATTGATACTTTGATGATAACTGTATTAAATACTGTATTAGATCTTACATTTTAATATCTTGCACATTTTTTCCTTCCAATCATTGGTCGAAATGATGTTGTTATTGTAAACTTCAATGTTTATATACAAACATGTCTTTTCTCCCTATTCTCCTATTTCAAGCTTTATCTGGTCTGTCCTTTTCGTTTCCCTGTCTTTTTCATGTGTGCAATCTTATTCCTTCTTTGTATATTACTGGGTATAATGAAGTATTTTATCGGAACAATTATATGTGCAATATATTTCTAAAATCTGTTGTAATTCAATTTGTTTCAGCCTCTGGCTGCTCTTTTGAATGTTTGTGTTTTAATCAATGAACCAATTCAAATCAAATCAAAGCAAAATAATGTCAAGAACCAAAATACATGTATAGGTGTAAGCATTGAACAAACGTGTACACCAGACAACAAAACTAGCAAAACTATAATCAATACTTAAAGATAAAGTTGAGTTCTGGTCACGCGATTGCTGTGTGAAAGAATTATCGGTGTGGAATCGATCAGAAAAAGTGGATTATTAGTATCGGTGTGTACTACAACGTTCTGGAATCATCAAAATGATAAGAACTTCGGCCCAGTCTTGGTAAAAGTAACAAGCACTGTTCACAGAAAGATGTATATGGAACTAGACAAACATATGTGGCGTAAAAATGTGATCCTCATATGAATATGAAGTCATTTGAAGAGTCATGCTTTGCAGGGAACATTTTTTCTCTGATTTTCTTCGATATATCCACACTTGCATAATAACAATGAAAACAGTCACAAATCATTTTTCACCTCTCCCCAGATCTCAAGCTTCTCTTTAAGTTGGCAACACTGATAGATTGTTAGACTGACCTTGGCAGTTGGTCCCTGTCCATCCTGGTTCACATTCAGTAGAGCTTCCTGTACAGACTCCAGTGAATCCATCACACTCTCCTGATACACAGTGACATGTCTCCGTACAACTAGCTCCAAACTCACCTTGATCACATTCTAATAAGTGTTTGTTATAAGAGAAAACAATTTGTTTAAGAAACACATTAAAGTAAACCCCTGCTGTGTTGTTACATTTTTTGTTTACATGTAAATATCTGTTGTGCAGTTTTGTAGAGCATTATCAAATACTTAGCTAATGGACCAATATGTCAAAATGTGTACATAGGGCTCATCTACAGACTAAAAAACATTTAATCTGGACCCCCTTCTAAAAAAATTAGTGTAGAGCCCTGTTGTATATATATTTATATACTGCAATCATTTATATTTTCTGATGTGTTGGTGTTTGTACTTAGCGGTACAAGCTTTAGCCTTTATTTCATGATCTAAATAGATAGTGGTACAAATAGATCATAAATGATCAGACATATATCGCAAATAGCATACATGGCTAAGGGCAATAGATTCGCCAAAGCAGGGCATAACATATAAACATAAAACATATAGGCCCGAATTCACAAAGCAAGGTTTGAGCTCAGACCAGGTTTGAGCTCAAACCTCCTTTTGTTTCGCCAAACCTCCTTTTGTTATTTACAAAGGTTTGTAAAGAACAAAAGGAGGTTTGGCGAAACAAAAGGAGGTTTGAGCTCAAACCTGGTCTGAGCTCAAACCTTGCTTTGTGAATTCGGGCCATAGTATCATACATATTTCAGTGAGATAACATATATATATATATATATATATATATAAAAGTGCGAGAAGGACTTCATGCATGGCTGATTGTCAACGAAACGGAGTTAAGTCTTTTGTTAATTTCGTTGTTGTTACGGCAGTCAGCCAGTGAAAACGAATTTGTTTAATACAATTATGGAAATGCAAGCACTACTTTAAACAAACAGAACTTTGTTATTCCTTGCTCAGTTTTCCTGATTGAGGTGTCATAGGAAAGGGCAGATACTCAACTTTCTGGAAATGTGATTTTCTCTTTGAAATTCAGATACCGTCCGCCAAATAAGTTTTTCGTTTCCCCTCTCTTTAAATTGATTTTAATCACTCATGCGTGAAATATGCATTATACGAGTAGTATCGAATGAAAGAGGAGGATCTAAGCTTTGCAAATATGTGTTATTTATCAATTATAATTGCGATTAAGTTATGATAAAACATTGATAATTCTCGGTTTCGTTTTTTCTGGGACGCACTGTATATATATGAGGTAATTAACATTTCAGAAATATTAATCAAATGGAAATAAATTAGATACGTAGGTGTTTTATTGTTATTTACTTTTATCCTATGAAAACAATGTGGTAATTAACGTGGAGTATATTGATGACCAAGGGCGGTAGACTAGAGTCAGTGAGTGAGAGAAAGAGAGAGATAACTTGCTTTCGATAAGTAAGAAAGTTCTGGGAAGGAAGTAAAGAGGGAAGATGGGTAAAGCGAAAGAGAGGAGGGAAGAATAAATGGAAAAAAAGTTCAATTTTTTTTGAAGAGGACAGCAGTATAGTCCACCTTGACAGGTAATGATTAGAGTCATAGAAAATGAGCTATAAATAGTTACAGATTCACATTTGATGTTTGTGTGCTAATTTCCATTTGTGCCAAATGAGTGAAGAATCAATGTTCCATGACAATAACCCAATTGACAGTATTTCACTTCCTTCAATTGGTTACATACCTGTAGTACAGTCCAATCCTTTGTATCCTGGTGTACATGAACATCCATAGGGATCGGGCACACAAACCTGAAGTCCACTACATACTGTGCTATCATCTGAAATCTCGTAGTCACATCTATACTCGCAGTTACGACCGTAGCGATTTCCACCGCATGCTAGATATAATGTTGTACACAGGGAAGATAAAGATTATTTTTAAATTTTTAAAATTAAAAATTACTAACAGCATAACAGGCAAAAATTTAGATTTGGGTCAATTTACTTTCAATGACCGTACCTATTATATCACATTGCTTTCAAGAGAAGCACATATAATCGTGATACGGGGTGGGTTTATGATTAGGAATCTTGAGATGATCAGGGCAATGATCACATCTGTACTTAAAATTACGACCGAAGCGATTTAAACCACAAGCTGCATATTGGATTTGAATCTTTGTTACAAAATAAATTCATTGTAGTTTCAATTTCTTTTCATTATAGATATATGCAGATAAAATTAATAGCGATTCATAGTGTTATAGTTCTTTTAATGGACAATAAAATGTAATTCAAAAGACCCTACCTACATAACAAATGGGGCCAGTCACCACGAAATGAGTCCAGTGTCGCATTAGGCTCAATCGTAGTAATAGCGATGTATAGTGTGTATGTACTGAAAATTGACCCACCTACCACATTTAAGATTTTTCCAAAAATCTACTTATTAATGTCTTGTAGTTTATGTCCCCAGAGCTTAGGTCACGAAAATATCTCCTTCTAACATTTTTTGGCAAATAATATAGGCTATGTAATCTGAAATTATCACGAAAATGATGCATTTTTAAAAACTGGGTAATCCCATTGTTTATAAAGTCCAATTAGGTTTTTGTTCATATTTCTGGATATAATTTATCAATTTTAATGTGTGACCCCTTAATTTAAAGCTTACTTAATGTAGATTCATATTAATACTTACAAACAGGAATAATTGTTTTGACCAACTGGACTCATTTCGTGGTGACAGGCCCCAAATGATAAATATCTCAAAGAAGCCCGAAGAAAAAAGAAGTGTATTTCTATAAATAATATGGTTACAGTTTCATCAGTTTATTAGGACTTAATTATGACAAAATGTGCTTATTCGTGGTTGGTCTTATGAGTCTTACTGGTCCGATGTCTCTAAAGGTTATGAGGATAAGTTTTGTTTTGGTACTTTAAGTAATGAGTATCAATATTATGGCAACTGCTCTTGCAAGATTAGAACAATCATAAAATATCTATTAAGATTTTACCCATTTCACATCTATCTCCCTGGAATCCTGGAGGACAGATGCATATCCCTGTTTGATCATGACAGACTCCTCCATTATAACATGATGGACATATCTCGGTACATCCACTAGATTCATCATAGCGACCGGCAGGACATGCTGAAATTTGAACACCGATAGCACGGTAACATTTGATATCTAATGTTCTAGAACACTTTATTTCAACGAGTACTCTTGAATTACATATTTGCAAAATAGAAGGTTGAGTTCTGGGAAAGGCGGAAACAAAATTGTGAGCTTCTTTGTTCTTTTTATGTCAGTGTGAAAGAATATAACAAAAAGTCTCATGAATGGATGGCTCTCAAAATTTTTCATATACTCGAATTATGATATTAAAGTAGCAGCTAAAGGTAATTGTAGACCACCGACACATCAAGTTTTTTTTCGAGGACAGGAACGAAGCTGTTAACTTGATATTTTCCATATTGAATTGAATCGAATTCAACTCAACTCAACTCGATTCAATTAAAATCGTGGTTTTCAGTCAGATTAGGACATTATTTGCAAGGTAAACAATCCCCAAAACTGTTCTTAAATACTGAAATGTTATGGATATTTTGGGGAGAATTCTCTGTGCGGTCGAAATGTGACTACGTAGACAACGCTGTACGGCATATATTTAGAACCCCCACCCCTCCTTCCACTAATGTCCAGATACGCCACTGTTTCAGTTTAAAACCCATTAAAATAGAAAACAATTTCGAGAATACTAAGTACAATAGTCATAATTGATAAAGAAGAATGAACTAATAGAAAGCGAAGCTTGTGAGTGGTAATAATAATAATAATAAAGACATTTATAACGCGCAAACATATCCACCCAGAGGGTGCTCAAGGCGCTTACAATGAGTTACATAATATACATAGATATAATTTTGCTTAAAATTACATTACACATGGTTATAAAAAAGAAGAAGATGATATTAGTTAAAGTTGGCCATTAGATAAGTTTTCAGACTGGCCTTGAAACTATCTACTGATTTGCAGTCCTTAAGTGTGTTAGGGAGACTGTTCTACAATCGGGGAGCTGCTGAGGCAAATGCTCGATCTCCCCATGATCGTCTGGTCTGAGGCATGATCAGAGTTGATGTATTGGCAGAACGCAGACCAGAACGACCAGGCTTGCGAAAGTTGAGTAGAGAAGAGATGTACTGTGGCGAGGAGAACGTCAAGGCACGGTATGTGATCAGAAGGATTTTGTAGGTGCATGAGACGATGTTCAACAGGAAGCCAATGCAGGGATTTAAGGACTGGAGTGATGTGGGCGAACTTGCGTGTATATGTCACTAGACGGGCAGCAGCATTCTGAACAAGCTGGAGCCTCTTAACTTGAGACATAGGGATGCCATAGAGTAAAGAGTTACAACAATCGATGCGGGATGTAACAAATGCATGCACAAGCTGCTCAGCCGCCTTTGTGGTGAGATACTTGCGAATAGCACGAAGATTGCGGATACTGTAGATCGCAAGTTTAACACTTGATGATACCTGCGACTCCATGGTCATATTGGAGTCAAAAATAACTCCAAGATTTCGAACTTTCTTCACTGGAGTAATTGATGACGAACCAATATTCAGATTGGGGGTTACCGACTTGGCGAGTTGCTGCTTGGAACCCAGCATAACAAACTGAGATTTGTCGTCATTGAGCTTCAAGTAATTCTCCTTCATCCAATTCCTAATGTCACTTATACAGGCTTCAACACGAGCAATCCAGGCATCAACTTCCCCTTGTGTGGGAGAACACGAAAAGTATATCTGCGTGTCATCAGCATACATATGGTGCTTGAGATTATGCCTCTTGATGATATCATGAAGGGGAAGAGTGTAAATGTTGAAGAGTTGTGGCCCAAGTACCGATCCCTGGGGCACAGAGAAGCCAAGATGAACTGTCTTAGAGACAGCACTGCGTACACAAACCCTCTGCGATCTGTTTGAGAGATAAGATGTTAACCTCTGGTGAGCCTGTCCACCAATGCCCATAGACTGAAGTCTCTCTAGGAGTATAACATGGTCAACCGTGTCGAATGCACTACTCAGATCGAGCAGAATTAGCCCAGTTACTTTTCCACTATCCATTTCGGTGAGGATATCATTTTGCACTCGTAAGAGGGCAGTCTCAACACTGTGTTTTTCTCTGTAGGCTGATTGGAAGTTGTCTTGAAGGTTATTGTCATTCAAGAAGGACTGAAGACGAGCGGATACTATGCGTTCGATAACCTTCGATAGGAAGCTTAGATTTGCCACAGGTCGATAACTTGCAAAGTCTTGCCTGTCAAGATTCGGTTTTTTCAAGAGAGGCTTCACGAGAGCCTGTTGCATTGAGGCTGGAAAGCTTGCACATCGAAGAGACTTATTAACAAAGTCTGTAATATATGGTGCAAAGTCGTCAATGCATTCTTTTAGAAGAGCAGTAGGAATTGGATCTAACTCACATGATTATGTTGGAGAATTCATGACAACTCTCTTGATCTCACTAATAGAAGTTTTAGCGAAATCAGTCAAAACTGGAACAGATGATAACTCACAATGCTGTACACACTGTCCTGACGAAAGCTCGGCATCAATGTCATCACGGATCTTGGTGACCTTGTTGAAGAAATAATGACAAAAGTTATCAGCCAGTATCTGGTCAGAAGAAGCATCCGGAAGAACAGTTTCCTTCTTTCGGTGCAGCAGAGCGTCTACAACAGTGAAGAGACGTCTTTGGTTTCCTTCGCATTCTGCAACACACTCTGAATAGTATTCAGTTTTTGCCTTTTCAATTTCTTGGGAAACAACCTGACGCTGTGTCACATATGATTTGCGGTCTTCTTCACTTCTAGTACTCCTCCACTTGCGCTCAAGGCGTCTTCTAAGGCACTTAGCAGCATGGATTTTCTCAGTCATCCATGGACTCGAAGGTTTGATGATAACACTTCTAGTCTTTTTAGGTGCTAGCTTATCAAGAAGACTAGTGAGAGAGAGATCATATCTTTCGACAGACGAAGAGATGCTGCTATCCTCAATGTCAATTTCTGACAAAGATTCATGGACTCCAGATCGGAATTGTTCTCTGTTCATTGATCGTAGAGGGCGAGTTGTGACAGTCCTGCGAGAAGGTGACGGCTTTCTTAAATCAAGGTTACACTGGACAGCATGGTGATCAGATACTCCTAGGATAACAGATACATCAGAAACAAGAGTGGCTGAATCCCGAGTAATAAGCAAATCAAGTGTATGGCCATGTAGATGAGTCCCTTCTCGTACAAGCTGCTTCATTCCGTAGGATGAAAGTATGTTCATAAACTGCCTTGCCCGTACGTCATTGAAATCGTCAACCCATACATTGAAGTCCCCTGTCAGGACAACTTCGGAGGGATCAAGAACAAATGAGTCAAGTAGGGTAGCAAACTCTTCAAGGAACAGACTATAAGGTATTCGCTGCCCTTGCTCTTCCACTATATCTGGGCGATAAATGACAAGGAGAATAAGTGAACGGGATTGGCATGAAATTCGAGCTTGATAAGCTTCAAATGACTTGAAATGTTGTACAGCTTCTGACTTGACCGACAGTGAAGATTTGAACAACAGTCCGACACCACCTCCTCCTTTTCCTTGTCGATCCTTATGATTAAAGGTATATCCCTCAGGTATACAGTTTCCCAAAATAACATCATCGTCATCCTTCAACCATGTCTCGGTCAACGCGAGGATGTCAAAATCATTATCAAGTACAAATTCAACGATATCGGTAGTCTTATTCCTTACTGATCTAGCGTTCAATGTACACATCCAAAGCACAATTTTCAAGTTTGATCCACAATTTCATCAAATGTTCTGGAGTATTGAAGGCAACTACTTCTAAAACCTTTTTATTTCAAAATCACCTCTTTTATTTGAAATCAAAGGAGAAAACATAATACGTTTAGGTTACTTCAATGTAATCCACTGCAGAAACTATACAATGAAAGGCATATTGCACAATAGATTACGTTGACACGTAAAATATACATACAAATCATTTTTGGATAAATTGTACAATAAGTCAATCAGTTGGAAACTATTTTGAGAGGATCACGTTGTATTCTCATGATGGTAAAATGGTAATACCGGAATGTAATACCCTCACATTGCTTCCCGTACCCATATTATAGTACAATGACTCAATTTGCTAATTACCTCTAACGATCAGTCTAATAAGTCCAGCTCTTGCTTGTCCCCTCTCACCCATCAAATGAAGCTCATAAACACCACCATGTGAGGTGTCTACCTCTCCTACAATTGTGTAGACAGTCAATTCCTCAAAGATCGTGTCTTCAGAGATAGTTACATGACTGTTAGTTGTACCATTAAACCTCCAGTTCTTTTCCGTCTCACTATGAGTAAGCTCAGTAAAATCAACCGTAACATTCACATCCCCCTTGTTGACAGTCTTTGAAAACCTGCCACTTGTGGGCTGAAACTTACCTGAAAACGAAATGAACGAATTATCATGACCATGAATGTGATATGATTATATAGAAGAAGAAGAATAAAAAGAAGAATGGACCAGAATACGCTGGAATACAACATAAATACCTCAGTCAACAACAGACCGATCAATATATCATATTACCCTGAATGGCCAATAATCGGTCGGTTTGGATTTGTGGAGTCACTGTGGAGCTGATTTGGCGGTTTGACTGAGGTATCAGGATACAGAAAATTGTGTTCGATGGTTCCCACATTGTCGAGCCAATCGTAATTTAGCTTTAGTTCCAAATAAAGACAATACTAGAAATATGGTCTTTTTAACCTTTTACAGAAACTTCGCTGTTAAAATTGAAAACAGAAAAATTTATTTGAAATTTAAAAACCGCCGGAGTAGACATGCACGCCTCCTTTTCTCAACTTGTATGAATGAACAAACATTGTCTACCGGGGGACATGAAGAAATTGGTTCCAATAATAATGATGGTAAAGACGTCTGCTCTATCTCTAGAAGGGAAAAGTGGATTCTTTGAAAATAAATTTGTATACAAAAATTGAAGTCTAGAATTTTGCTTCCACAATCATAAATCAAACATATCCTCGTTAATTAGTTTATATCATTCATACTGTTTCAAAGTCAATAATAGTAATCATGCTGTAATATGCTAACCAATAAGCATGCAGCACTTTGTAAGAAATCAAAGTGGACCATAAAAAATTGGTAGCTACAACCACGAGGCTTCTCTTATCAAATACAGTCTAAATACGATGAACGATTATTTATAATTACCATCAGATCTCAAGAAGAGTGTTGGTACAACAGAGCGTTCTCCATCCAGTGATGCAGCACAGTAGAAGGCACCATACGAACTGTGATTGGAGGTCTCAAGATTTATTTGGTAGGCTTGAACTGGTGGATTACCAGCATCAAAAGCAACACTGGCTGGCGGCTCATCATTAGCTGGGTCATTTCTATCATTGTATACATAGACATACCTCCCGTTAGACACAACAGCAGTCAAATAAGGAGAACTCCTGTAACACTCAAAGTAAGGGCTACCAGTCTCTGTGCTTGTATATCCTCTACTAGTGGTAGATATATAAACAGATGCCAATGCTGAAAATCAAAAAGATGAACAACTATGAAAATCGATTGATATTGATCAAGGAAGGAATTAAAAAGATCGGATCGTATAAGCAGCATCTTGATCTGAGAGCTTAAGTCGAACAAAGTCCTTCATTTTCCGCTATGACGTTCATGTACATTAAAATTAAAAAAGGAAAATGGTTTTAATGTAAGAGCTTATATGTGAAACATCTTCAAAACGTTGTTTACACCACCACAATTTCAATCAATTATTTTACGAAGCCAATTTGAAACCCAGTTATCATCAGCGTTTGAAATAAACTGCTGAAATGATAACCGTCATTCGCCATATAAAAACAAAATGCTTCATGTATTTTGTATTCATGACCTCAGGAGATTCCCGTGTTTTACAACTGTATTCACTTACCTCCATGAACATACAGCATTACAACACCAAACATTATCCTCATATAATCCATGTTTAATTTGATAACGAATTACCAACGTGACCAGTGACCAAAGTATCCATGAGAAAACCAAATGACTGAAAGCCGAATCACGTATTGTTATATAGGAAACTTGTTTCAATTGAGGAAGTACTGGGAATATTAACCACTGCCGCGAAGAAATAAAAACACTTCATAATTGAATACAGGGTGTCTAAAAAATGCTTGGCAATATCTCTAAAAACTACTCAAACAAACTTTCAAACCAAAGACATGGACTTGGACTCGGACTTGTGCTTGTGGACTTGAGGACTTGGCCAAAGTCAAGGTTAATTACAGGATATAATTTATAATAATAATCGACAATTTCTTTTGGCACAAAGTACTACAAGTACAAACGCAGAGCAATTAATGCAGACGTTACTCGCAGGTGCACTGCGTAGGCATTTCTAATGTTGTATTTTAATATCAGCGGCGACACACGGTTTTGAAAAAGACCTTTAAATGTACCAATAGTTGGAATTCACAAAAAGATTAAAATATGTTAAAACAAAATTGCCTACAAACTTTATTGAGAATGGTTGAGAATATTCACAGATGTTTTGTTGTTGTTGAGACACCCCGTATGAAAAGGGAAATACTTCACTATGTTCGAGTTAAAACAGGAAGGCACAGGAAATGACAGTGTTTCTCTTTGGTTTGGTGTCATTACTATAATATTATTACTGCTGTTCTCATTATTATCCTTATTATAATTATAATCGTTACAGTTATTGTAATTATTATCATGATTGTGAGAATAAGGGGGAGGAGGAAGTTATCATTACATCAACATTTACATAATAAATTGATCTAAGCATTTCCAATATATTCCACAGGTTTCTTCAAACTATATCAGAAATGAATTTGAAACGACTACGCAGTTGATTTTATTTTTTGATTTTATTTTATTTCTGCATTTTTCCAAATATAATATATAATATAACTGAATAACAAAGAACATATCAATGTAAGGTATAATACAACATATACAAACAATAATTTCTTCATGTCAAAATGTTTTTTTAAACATAATATATGTGCTATATCAGTGCCCTTTGTTGAGGTATTAATCCCCATTACTGTCAGTTATGACTTAAGGACGTAGGTCCCCTAGTTGATTAGCATTGTAGCACACACATGCTTTAGCAGTCACGCAAAACAAACAATCCCCAATTGTCATTCAATAAAATCAGAGAATGTATACTATTATCTAGAACTATTAGGAATAAATCATTGTCAAAATCATTCAACAAATTGGGGTAAAAATAATTATTCCACCATTATGACCAACAGTGTACATTCATTATTTGATTCTTGATACACCTCATTCAAATTCTCGGTTGATCATGCGATACATGCATAATTAACAACTGGAGAACAAAAACAAACAAACAGTGAGCCCAGGCGTATTTCATAAAACTATATTTATCTCCACAGTGAGTAGTTAAACGTTTCTGATATTGGTGGTGAACGACTATGAGGAAGCAAAGTGCATTTAAATGTGTATTTGTATGAAATAGACTCATTTGATCATTTTGCTTGATCATTTGTAATGTTAAGTTATCTGTTTTTCGACCTCAATGATATTGCAGTTCTCTACATTCAATCTCTGGGCATGATTTATTGGAAAGGTGTATGCTGAACCCTTTGGGGCCTGTTGTGCCGATTTTTCTAAACTTCTTTCCTGTATGATTTGTCAAAATGTGACATATTTTAGCAACTGAAGTTAATAAAATATGTTGAAATAGTATTTTTACTTTCCAGTCCTAAAAATTACGCAGATTTCCTCTTTGAAATGAATTTTTGGTAGCCTCTCTTCAAATTGTTTTTAACCACTCATGTGTAAATAATGCATCATAAGAGTTGCGTTAAATGAAAGAGGAGGATCTAAGCTTGACAAATATGTGTCATCTAATCGTGATTACGTTATGATAAAACATCAATAATTCTCGTTTTCGTTTTTTCTGGGACGCACTGTTTATGAAAATGGTTTTGACTGTAGCACCAAGGACCAAATGTTATCATAACGTACGCAATGTGAGGTTAAATTGTGAGGTAAGGCGTTTCTTCTACTTCCACTTGTTCGTTTTGCATATTGCTCCGGTTGTCTCATTTTCGCCAGCACAAACGTAGCTAGTTCGCCGTCTATAGAACGTATATAGCAGACGGCAATCGGCGAATCAGACGACACTTGATAGTGATTTTGTATGTGAGATTGCTTTGCTAAATATAAAATACAAGAACCTTTTCCATATCTTTAAACTATCATTGATATCTGATAATTAAACAGTTAGTAAAATAAACCTACCAAACTACATAATACAATGAAATACTTGACTGAAAGTAGGGGAGTTTGATGTGGTGCACAATTGCACCCCTCTGTTAATAATCGAATAGTCCATGGTGTGTCATGAATATTCATGTTTTTGCTTACCTCGGCAAAAAATTTGCCTATAGATACTAAATGGACAAATTACGGTGGGGGGTTGGCTGAAGTGGACATAGCAGAACTGATCTATGATAATTCATGCTTCTTATACTTCGTGTGCTTGACATATAATCTTACAATCGCGTGGTAGATTGCGTCCAAAGTTCGACTTGTTGCACATGCGTTATATATGCAATAGCGAGCTTGCGACCTATTTTGATCAAATTACGGTGGGTGAACTTTCAAAAGTCAATGGGACATGAGGGTTCCAATGAAAGAGCTATACGTATCAACGTACGTCGGGGTGGATGTGCTTTTCGTTTAAACAAAAAATGAATTTCTAACGATTTGTTTTGTAAAAGTCTATAGGCTAACATGTTTATAGGCTGCTGGACTCTGACGATAGGGGGCGTTGTTAAATGAGACTAAACGGAGCTATATGTTAAATGCAGTTTTTTCCTCATTCAATTCCTTCACCCTCCTCGCTTCTCATTTCTCTTCTCTTCTCTCACTTTCTCATCTCACTCCTCCTCTCCCGGCCTACACCCCCTCTTCTACTTCTTTACCCCTCACCCTCCACATCATCGTCTCCCCTCCTAGGAACCCATTGCCTACTGGAACCGGATGGGTCCTGTATAAAAGCCTATGGGTATAACAGAATTCAGCAGTCAGTAGGTTAATTCATTCGTACAAGAACATTGGTTCTTGATCTCAACGCAAACAAAAGAATCACCAAAAGAAAATGAATTCATTCAAGTCAGTTCAATACAATGTAATTTCATTTATTTCTATAACTAAGCAATGCAAAAGTACAAAAGCAAAATCGTTTAACAATGTTAAATCTGAGATACACGGCCCTACGTGTTATCAGTGTCTGTGATATGGTGTAATATTGAAGCCCTAAACAAATTGCGCTTCAAAATGATCAAGAAGTGCCTCAAAAAAGTAAAAATCTTTGAGTGACCGGTTTTACCATACTCGTTTTACCCGATAGACTGTAGTGTTATGAAAACCGTCAGGCGAACGGTCTTCAAAATTTGTAATTCCAATCATAAATATCTTGATAATCAGACAGGCGATCGGCTTGTAAAAGTCATGGGGTTCCTGACTGACCTAAAGGTTTATAATTATCATTGCATCATGAGCTAAATCCAGAATTTTATTTCAGAATCTGAGACAAAGTTACCGGATCCCTTGAATTCGTACAAGAACATTGGTGCTTGATCTCAACGCAAACATAAGAATCACCAAAAGAAAATGAATTCATTCAATTAAATTTCATTTATTTCCATAACTAAGCAATGCAAATACAAAAGCAAAACTAAACCGAAATAAAGTCATAAAATGAAACGGTGGTATACACTTAAAAGCAAAATGCTTGTGGACAGGGTCCCATTTTTTTACAGCGCAGTAATAAAGTACGATATTTATTTCAAATCTAAACATTTAAAAAAGAATTGTGATAAAATATAGTTTATACATAAAATAAAAACATACAACAGTGATGAGTATTGTAAGAATGCACAGATGAGTTAAAGGTAAACATAGTAACAAACAATATTGGTAAATTACCTGATATGTATTTATACTTAAAATGAGCCTGAGTATTCAAATGATTCCAGAGACTGACAAAATATTTTAATATCTTGTCAGTCTTTGAACTGATTTCTTCTATAACTTGCCAGTCTTTGAACTGATTTCTTCAATAACTGGCCAGTCTCTGAACTGATTTAAATACCCTCTTTTTAAAATTGTCTGAAGCACTGGCATGATAAACAATTACATGTATATGGGGTGGCGAAATCATGTTTGTAGTGATACGAATCCAAAGAGATGGCTTTCAAAAGAATGACCCAATACGGTATTATTATGTTAGGTGAGGCAGAAATAAGCTGTTATACAAATAAATCATATATATATTGTGGGATAACAATAACATGAGCCTCGACAGGACTCTTGTACTTCTAGAAATTTTTGTAAACAAACTTACACAATATGAATGAGGCTTACAAGAAAAAAAAATGTTGATAATAATACAAAAATCATACGCATTCAGACCTATATAATTGCAAACCACCTGTTAAGTAATGTAAATGAAATATTGCTTGAAATATGTTTTTTTTTCTGAGAAAGGGACACAGTAGAATCCCAGTTAACAATATCGATGCAAATCCCACAATTTAAGACATTTCAGAAAAGACTAACTTGCACATCTTTATCAGATTTTTCATATTCATATATTTGTTAAAGACATGAATTTTCCAATTAAATTGTGACATATTTTTTGCCTGTCTTTTTGTCCTTTTGGCATTTTAGGCTGTTGTCGGTCATACCGTATGTAATCCGCTTCCGTAATGTAATCTTAACCGACAGTTCGTGCCTTATGCGTTAATTTTAGATTTTGAAATAATTGATTTATTCTAGATACACCTCTGTAGACGTCAAATTATATTGATTTATTCAGATTTTTACATCACATTGACGTAAGCGTCGTCTGCAGTGTTGTCTTCCACACGTTTCAAACTTTCATAGGTGTTTATAGGAGGCGACTCCGACAAAGATTGGGTTCTCATAATGCTAATCTGCGGTTGTGGTTAATGGACTATCTTTCTGATAGTCCTCAATTTGGTCGATTTGATAGAAGTATGGAAATTAATGCATCTAATTGATACATATTTCATCGTTTTCAACTTTTAACAGCAAATAGCGATATCTACAAAAGGCGATACTTATTTCATTGCAACTTCTGATATCATAACGATGTTTATATTAAGAAAATTAAACTCACATACAAATCGATTTTCATCGAGTTAGTAAGCACATGTTAACAATTATCTTCACATTATGTACAAAAAATCATCAAATATCAATTATCGATGAAAGAGACCATTTACATTGTCTTCAAAAATTATATAATATCCTTGAATGATATAATTGAAATAAGTACTCTCATCACTAATCAGGCTAAGCATTTACAACGTTTACTACTAGTCTACTACCACAAGTTACTATTTATGATACATTCTAGTGACTGTGCTGTATGGAGTATAACATTATAATATTCACATAGAAACTAAAAAGAACATCTTAGATTTTGTTGCTGCCGTTTACATGACATGATCTTTAAAACCTCAACTCTTTATCAGGCACAATTTCTTGCAGAAATCATGTCTGGATGACGTCAGTGTCATTTTCATGTTCACACAGGTTATGCGAAAGTCGTTGTGATCGTAATAACATGATTTTCATCATCGTTTTTATTGTTATTATTATTATTATTATTATTATTATTATTATTATTATTATATATATATATATATATATATATTTTTTTTTTTTTTTTTTTTGGGGGGGGGGGTTCTTTGTTGGCATTTTACGAAAGAGAGACCGTTGCAAACAAATAATGATAGTAAAGATAACTTCGGTAGAAGAATGCACCGCTCCAAGGCCATACAATCTTATTATATATTGTACCTCATTTTGTCTATACCCTCATGTGTATGATTAATCACATTAAAAACAAAATCACAAACGTGACACTATTGTGTCGAAGATTTAAACATATCCCCCCTCCCAAAAAAAAAAAAGCAAAAAAGGAAGAAATTGACCTTAGTAGCAATATATAAGGACTAGTCTGTAATATGTAATAATCTATAAGAACTAGTATTTTTTGTTTATTGCTCGCCCACATTATATTTTTAAGGAGGGGTAGAGACGCTCAATTTTACTCAGCAGTATACCCCGCTCCCGTCTCCTTTCAGAAGTGAACAACGTGTCATTCCATAATGCGGACAGATTTAGCAGTCAACATTCTCAATCGATTTCAAAAAATTCTTCCTTCCTCGAGGACCCTCTTCGATATTGATATAATCTATATCACCCTGTTGTACCGATGTTAACTCAAGTTCCTGATAAGCAGTGCCATCATTGCTCACTCGTTCATACAGATCCTGATAGGTATTATCAGTTCCTGGCGATTGCGTTTCATCATGTGTGTTCTGTTCACTCTCTCCTTTATCAGGTTGTCGTCTGTGTTATGATAACGTGGAGCAACAATGAGTTACAAGTGCATAGTTAAGCAAACAAACATATAGGCCAATGCCTATATTCTACTAAAATTTAAGCCCGAAGCTGGGCTCATTATGTTGAAAACCATAGTTAACAGAAGAGGTTTGTCTGAGGTCTCAGACATATTTTATTAAACGTGATTATAGATCCAGGATCGTGTTAAACTTAATTTGTAGAATACGGAGCATAACTTCCAGTCCGACTCCATGATTAGATGATATTAATTGGAACGTAGTAGACTCTCGCTACATTATTAATGGCCATGTTAACTAAAGCTGATTAGCTTGAAGACTATTAACAAAACAATTAGTCTGATAACACAGTTATAATACACGTCATAATATAACAGATAAATATACACATTTTCAAAATTAAGATATAGACAGGGGGAGTAGAGGAATTAGTCATTAACATGTATAATAATACTCTTTTCCACAAGGGCCCAACTATGTTTGAATAGTAGCCTGCTGCCTAGTCTTCTTGAACGTTGTTTATGTTAGAAAAAAGAGGAAGAAGAATCCACAAAATGAGAATTTCTCTGAAAAGCTCTTAAAACTTGACTGCTAGTATTCAGATGGATATAAATACCACTAAATACCACTAAATAAGAAGAGATTCACTTTGAAACCAGTATAATTGCCCTACAGATTAAGCCTGTTAAGGGTCTTTGGAAAATATTGGCATTGACGTGCATTTGAAAGCTGATGAGAAGCAAACATTTTCATACCTTCTGAAAAAACCCACAATTAGGATGATACAGAAAACACAGATAAGAAGAATTGATGGGATGAGACTAGTAAGAAGTAGAACTCCAAGAGAATATCTAGACTCATCACCTGGAATAAAACAAGATAATGGAAACAACAAACAAGTGGATATTCGAAAGTATTTATCAGCAAATTTAGAAGAGGATATGTTAAATCATAAATATTGCATAAAGAACAAAACTATGACAACCTTACCATCAAGCAGAGGAGGTAATTATTATGAACGACAACAAATAACTGAAAAGAAAAATTGTTATATCAGATTACCTAGAGCTTCTACCGGTTTTGTTGTTGACCATTCACTAGAACCAACACCATTGACCGTTTCCCCGAAGGTTAATAATTTTGAAGGTTTGTTACCACCGAAGGCTTATAATTCTTAAAGGTTCGTTACCCCGAAGGTTCATATTTCCGAAGGTTCGTTACCCGGAAGGTTCATATTCCGAAGGTTCGTTACCCCTGGCCTGCTACAAAGTAAGAACCATTAACCTTTATTGTATATGTATGTCTGTATTATATTACAGCTATTATAACATAAACAAAATGCCTACCAAAATGTCAATTTTAGGGCACGGTTGTATATTTCCAAATAAGTCTTTGTATGTACCCACCAAGAGACCTATTCTGACCATTTCACATTTTGTATCATAAAATCTGTTTTTTTTAACCTGGCAATGGGGAAGTCATTACAGGTGACCATTCACCGTATCCAGCTCCATTCAAAACTCGGAGCTGAAGAAAAGAGGGATAAAGAGGGAATGAAATCTTTAAAATGTATTAAAATTAATATCAACCATTCCCGTCATCTGGAATATATTAAAGTCAAAATAGCTATCACTTAACGTAAACCAACATATCAGCAAACTGTCTACAAGAAGACCTTTACTGTCATTGACAATACATAACATGTATGGCCTTCTTACAGGCAGTAAACAATATTGGATTGCAAGAAATGGTACTACCACAAACAAGTTGAGTTTGCCTATTTTATACAATTGCATAAAATTTATTCAGGTATTCTAATAATGACTAGTTTTTAATTTATTTCGAGGCAATAAATTTTGGTTGTCCATGGCCCTCAACAAGTCAAGTACGTATTACTTTAATTATTACTTTCTCAAAAATTCCTTTAATTTGGGACACCACGCAAGATCTTTACCTCAATTTCAAATTCACTGTCTCCAGTCACTCCTTCGGTAATCACATATTCGTTACCCTGAACATTAACTAGTACTGTATCAAGTGGTTCTGGTTTTGTCCGGGTGTATCTTAGTTGGTATCCCTGTACATCTCCATTGAGGTGAGCAGGGCTAGCAGCAACCCAGCGCACAGTTACAGTTTCAGAGGTCGCTTCAACACTTACAGTGGGCGCAGGGGCAACTACAAATACGAACATAAAAAACATTGAAAAGAAGTATGGACATTATCTGATTAAAGCGCATGCTCGAAAGGCATAAAATCCTAAATCTAATTATTGGACTTGTGGAAGCTTAAATCTTGTGGTATTTCGTTTCATAGTTTGAATTAAATCGAGGTAATGCTATTAAAAAGCTATTTTTTCATTTTTATTTTTATTTGAGGAAAAGAAAAATTCATGAGAGTTGTCAGATGTTTTGTTATGTGAGTGATATATCTCTCACTTCTCATCCTCCTGGGTTTGAGATTGTTTACGAAAAAGAATCAAAATCTAATTTTCTATAATGTTTTCTAAAACAGAAATTACAGTCGCATGGCAATGTTGCTAAACGCTCCCTTTCATACTCATCTACTCATTTGTTGAATCATTGTTTTTGTATTTCTACTTAAGATTCACAAACACTCAAGCTCAAGTTTCCCCTTCGAGTTCATGCAAGACTACAAGAACATAGACACAAAAAAAACATAATTTTAGTGATCTAAATGTAAGATGTTACAGAACCTTAACATTTCTAGAAAGAGACATGTATTGTTGCACCCTTTTAAGTTTCATAATGTTTAGAAATGATCTTATTTAACCTTTAAAATATGTTAATAGACATGCATACCGTGTGAGTCAAAAAAAGTTTACAACTAGAAAATTGCTAATTATTTTAAAAATCATCTATGAACAGTAAATAAGTATACATCTTATGAAAGAGTGTTTTATCCCGAATCATTTGGTATAATTTGTGTGTGGTATGTGTTCACGCTTGGATAAACAGGAGGCATTGTTTGCGAGAGTGCAAAACTCGACATGCGCCAAAATGATGCCGTATGTATTATGTTAGGATTAGCGGAGTGAGAGAATGAATTGAATGTATCAAATGAAATGCATTGCATATGCTTTTTGCATAAGCAAAGTCTCACACACACGCGCGCGCACACACAAATGTTCGTTGATATTTGATATTTGATATGTGTGGCATGATCAAATTTGTTAGGGATGTTATTTGGATCTGCAAAGACCGAATTAATACCCAAATCCCAATTGTTTTATTCGAACATCACATAAGCAACTTTGGCGCAAGTCGATTTTTGCACTCTCGCAAACAATGCCCCCTGTTCATCCTAGCGTAAACACATACCACACAAAAATGATACCAAATGATTTGGGATAAAACACTCTTTCATTAGATGTATACTAATTTACTGTTCATAGATGATTTTAAAAATAATTAGCAATTTTCTAGGTCTAACTTTTTTTAAATCACACTGTATATACCTCCTTCAGTATCATTACATTTGGAAAATTATTCATGCATGTAGTTTCATTCTAGTACTTCACATACAAGCATTCTCATTTCATGACTATTTATACAAATTACGCTGTTTTTCCTCTTACGTATTTCCTTTGTGATCTGTTTAAAGCCCTCTCCTCTTGGCGTCTCGGAGTATTTATTGTAGACTACAACCTGGATGAGATACTGGGAGTACGGTTCAAGGGTCAGGATGTAGGAGTCAAACGGAATATCGATGGAGGTCTCAATGGGGTCAGTCGTCCCCTTTGAGATCCCAGACTGGATGTCATACCGGGTGAAGTAGATGCGGATTCCTCCCACTCCACTGGCACAGTTAAAAGTATTGGATGAAGGATTCTACGAGATAAAAACATACAAAAGCCTTACAATGAAAATCAAAAAGTGTAAATCATAGTTTTTAATTTAATTGTTAAATAAATTGCATAATATTTCCCATGGAAAGAAGCATCATGGTTTATCCACTTCTCTTCCAGGAAGTCAAAATAATTATAGCTGTATCCTTGCCAACACTATACATTCCGGAGTACTGAATTTGCTGTTGCAGGGATTTGGAAGGTGAAAATCTCAAAACTGTTAATAATATTCCGCTTTTAAATAGCGCCCAATACAATGATACAACGATGTGTCTAAGCGCCTCACATATATTCCCCATTCATCAGATTCAGGCTTACCCGCACACAATGTATCCACATTCTCCCCCGCATAGGGAGCATTAAAAGGTCTAAAATGTTGGAAAAATCATAATTGACAAATTCCCTAAGGGAATGTTGGCAATATATTTATTATCAGTAAAAATAGAGTA
Organism: Strongylocentrotus droebachiensis; assembly: GCA_035222895.1. NCBI lineage: Eukaryota > Metazoa > Echinodermata > Echinoidea > Camarodonta > Strongylocentrotidae > Strongylocentrotus > Strongylocentrotus droebachiensis. Next base: position 120,833 of record JAVYIG010002786.1, read on the forward strand.
CTTTCAACATCTGCATTTTGCAACAGGCAGTTTTTTTATTCACCACAAATTTTGTACACACGTTCATAATCTGTTTTTGCTCTCACAGAAAATGTTCGAGATAACTTTTCTGAGGGCTTCAAAATCACTGTTGGGTGATTGAAATCATCATTGAATCACTTGACTGATATACTTATTATATTTGACAATTTCATAGTGCTTATATACATCACGTTCTCGTTAGGTTATCAATTTTAGTGCTCCCAGCATTCAAGGAATCCCTTTCTACCCGGTTTAATTTGACACCTGGGTCGAGAATGGCAAATGTAGATAAATGTCTTACTGGAGCTTGAACCAACAACCTTCACATTTCCAGTCAGAAAAACAAAATACTCGTGCTCAACACATCTGGAATAAATATTAACTTACCTCCCACGATACCCATATTTCTCCAGGTCTAGTCCCCTTAGTGACGTAAACGGATGATGGTCCTTCACTAGGAGCTACAGTGTACATGCATAATAATAAAAAAAAGATCAAATATTTGTTATTATTTAAAGATTCTTAATTCCTTATCTAGTGGTTCGTTGCACTAGACAACATTTAATCCAATACATTACATTGGGTTAAGAATTAGCTGTACCCGATCTAAGATTTTATGAGGTGAATTTTCATCATGGTTTGATTTTCAAGTGTTTGTAAATACAAAAGTAGTATTTCATTAACAGCTTGATAAGTCATGAGCCTGTTTTGAATTTCAAGAAAATATTACAAATTATTCAAGTTTTTTGTCAAAATCTTGGCACTTAAAACTGCCTAAATGATCATTTCTGTGTTACAAACCAGCCAATTTATGGTACTGAACAGTTTAATGCAGCTGTCTTTAACCTACCTGTAAAAGATGAATCTAATCCTTATTGTTTTGAGACAATCATCTTGTTATAAATAGGCTTTAAGTATGAGACTAGATGTTTAAATGTCATTGTAAACAAATTTACTGATATTGCGAACACATAAATGATTACTAGCAGGTATTTCATTTTTCTACGTATAAAATTCACTTATTTTGAAACTAGTGAAAATGTTTTTAATATAAACTATTGATGTATACAAAATCAGACAAAGAATATCATTGATATATTATTAGTTGTTAATTTTCAGTTTAAATAAATGAAAAAAGGGTGCATACATGAAAGGATCAATTTTTAAGGAAAGATGCAGTATAGTATTAAGTCACAATGTAAAATCACAATAGATATACCTTACTAAAGAAAACGAAATTGCTAAAGTAAAAATTTAAAAATCTCAGATCATATAATAATAATAATAATAATACACAATATTTATTAGGCGCTTAATACGGGTGTCTCTAAGCGTACCATAGTCTGACTAAAAAATTATTTACCAAAACTTATAATAAACACACAACTTATACATCTATTCTTTATTCAATAAATCATGCATACAGCATATAATAATAAAAATAAGAGTGAGATCAAACATACATACATAAGGTCAAACATAGGATCAAACATAAGATTGAACAAACAAGAAATAAGACGGTGTGCACCTCCTTTGACCGACTCACAACTGCAGAATATCATATCATATAAAGCATTAAGAACTTACGTGAACATTGGGTCGTCCCTTCTACCTCCATTCGGCTTCCCTGGCCTCCTACTCCAGGTCTAACTGCTGCTACACCAAACACGTAGGCCGTATCTGGACTTAGACCAGACACTGTTTCAGATGGTGCTAGACGGTCAGACCTCCTAACCCCTTGCTCTTCTTCTCGTGAGTTGTTCAACATGTAGTAGACACGGTACTCGAAGAGAGGAGGATCACCTATATCTGTTGATGCATCCCAGGCATCCCATATCAGAGTAATTGAGTCATTGGTTGCTCCGCTCACAATGGGTGCTCTAGGGAGTTCTGGCTGGGCTATAGTGAGATAAAGAAAAAAAATATTCAATGAACCAGTGAAGATCGAAAGTATTTCTGAATTCAAATGGTTATTTCAAATCATGTTAAATAAATAGAGTGTTGGGCAAATATTTTTTAAATTACACAAGCTACTTTGAAAAAAATATATTTCTCAATTTTTCTAACAAGAATATGGCTTGCTTCAGTCAGAAATATGTGGAAACAGCTCACAACAAGATTATACAGAGTTTTGTTAAATGTCTGACCTCTGAAACCAGTATTGAAATTAACCCATTGTATACTGCTGGTCCCCGTGTTAATTCTAAGGGAATGAGAGAATTTGGTTCATCCTACACAAGCATTATCATTTTTACCCTCAAATTGTCAGTAATAATGAGCTCTGAACAAAGAGGTACATTTGCATAACTAAAATCACTGAATTAAACAAAACTTACTTTTATTATCATGTTTCTTTTATTTATAAAGGTGTCTGTCTGCCAATGACAGTATCATGAGGAACATACATATAATGATGGTGCATGGGGGGGGGGGGGGGAGGGATTCCCTGAAGAAAATAATTGTATTTGATCATTAAAACATGGTAATTTGAGAATAGTAACTCAAGAAACAACATCCATTCACTTACTAAATTCCCCATCGCCAGTGATAGTGTCACTAAAGAATATGTTCACATCAGAGAGAGAGCAGACAAATATTTCTCCATCTTTCACATCACCCACGAGATATAGAAACTTTTCATTCGGGGGGATTCCATTTCCACTGTGTATTATGTTTTCTTGTGTATAATTTCCACTGCCTAATTTCCTGTAGAGATTGACCACTGGAGCCGTGGAGATGAGATTTCCACCTTCCAGGATACAGACAAAATTGGCGAGCTGTCCCTTATTGGTCTTTTCATAAATAATCGTGAAAGCTATCAATTGAAAATGAAAGATATAGTTAAACTGATGCAGTTATGTAAGATAATGTTTTCAGGAGATAGTCATTCTATTTACCTTCCTAGGCCAGCAGGTCCATGTACATGTATCACTACCAGACTGCCAATTTAAACAATTATATATACATTTAGACTAATACTTATTACCTATTATTAGCTGTTCAATTTCAAGGCTAATGGTAGTTATGTCTATAACTTCAAACCTTGCAACGTTTGATATTATCTTGACATATTTGTTTTTTTAAAGTGAGACATTTAATAATTGTATCTAATTTTCCTCTAAAATTAACAGATGCTAATTTTCACTTGGAATTTAAATTGCTTCTGTTTATTTGCAATAAATTTGCAATGTGCGCATGTTTCATTGAATGAATATTAACTTTACTTTATGGTTTGAACACAAACGGGTAATTGATCATGATGGCAGACTTGTGCATAGAGGGGGGTATTTATTAAAAAGAAGCTCTGCTCAAGCTTAGTTCATTCTTTTTCAACACAGTATGCATGTATATTTGTGTTATTTTGAACGCCGGAGCATGCAATATTTGTATACCAGTAATATTGCAATTATACTTACGCTCACAATTAGGTCCATATCTACCAACCATGCATTCTGTAATATAAACAAAATTGAAATAAATTATCTGCAACCAAGCACAAAACATTAGGTGAGAGAATAGATTTACTGCATACTAAACACAAACTATGTTATCTGTCTTTTAAGGTGAGCAAGTCACTTCATCACACTGCCATTGATGCTCCTATACTCCTCAGCTTCAAACGACAACTATCCAACCTGGGTTTTTAAATGGGTCCCATTGGAACCCCTTTATCCTGCCACACCACACTATCTACGGGATCTTCACCACCTCGATGGCGAGGTGTGGCCTTCAAGGTATAAGGTATATACACACCTGAAAACTCCCATTTTTATGTTCAGAAAAAATATACCTTTAATACTGTATGGATCAGTACATATATGAATAATATTACCACTATAACTCATAAATTGCAATACGTATTAATATTTTGATGATAACTGTATTTAATATCTTGCACATTTTGTTCGTTCCAAACATTGGTTGAAATGATGTTGTTATTGTAAACTTCAATGTTTATATACAAACATGTCTTTTCTCCCTCTTCTCCTATTTCAAGCTTTATCTGGTCTGTCCTTTTCGTTTCCCTGTCTTTTTCATGTGTGCAATCTTATTCCTTCTTTGTATATTACTGGGTATAATAAAGTATTTTATCGGAACAATTATCTGTGCAATATATTTCTAAAATCTGTTGTAATTCAATTTGTTTCAGCCTCTGGCTGCTATTTTGAATGTTTGTGTTTTAATCAATAAACCAGTTCAAATCAAATCAAAGCAAAGTAATGTCAAGAACCAAAAAAGCACAAACATGTTCACCAGACAACAAAACTAGCAAAACTATAATCAATACTTAAAGATAAAGTTGAGTTCTGGTCATGCGATCGCTGTGTGAAAGAATTATCGGTGTGGAATCGATCAGAAAAAGTGGATTATTAGTATCGGTGTGTAGTACAACGTTCTGGAATCATCAAAATGATAAGAACTTCGGCCCAGTCTTGGTAAAAGTAACAAGCACTGTTCACAGAAAGATGTATATAGAACTAGACAAACATATGTGGCGTAAAAATGTGGTCCTCATATGAATATGAAGTCATTTGAAGAGTCATGCTTTGCAGGGAACATTTTTTCTCTGATTTTCTTCGATATATCCACACTTGCATAATAACAATGAAAACAGTCACACATTATTGTTCACCTCTCCCCAGAACTCAAGCTTCTCTTTAAGTTGGCAACACTGATAGATTGTTAGACTGACCTTGACAATTGGTCCCTGTCCATCCTGGTTCACATTCAGTAGAGCTTCCTGTACAGACTCCAGTAAATCCATCACACTCTCCTGATACACAGTGACATGTCTCCGTACAGCTGGCTCCAAACTCACCTTGATCACATTCTAATAAGTGTTTGTTATAAGAGAAAACAATTTTTTAAGAAACACATTAAAGTAAACCCCTGCTGTGTTGTTACATTTTTTGTTTACATGTAAATATCTGTTGTGCAGTTTTGTAGAGCATTATCAAATACTTAGCTATGGACCAATATGTCAAAATGTGTACATGGGGTTCATCTACAGACTAAAAAACATTTAATCTGGACCCCCTTCTAAAAAAATTAGTGTAGAGCCCTGTTGTATATATATATATATGTATATACTGCAATCATTTATATTTTCTGATGTGTTGGTGTTTGTACTTAGCGGTACAAGCTTTAGCCTTTATTTCATGATCAAAATAGATAGTGGTACAAATAGATCATAAATGATCAGACATATATCGCAAATAGCATACATGGCCAAGGGCAACAGATTCGCCAAAGCAGGGCATAACATATAAACATAAAACATATAGTATCATACATATTTCAGTGAGATAATATATATATATATATATAAAAGTGCGAGAAAAGACTTCATGCATGGCTGATTGTCAACGAAACGGAGTTAAGTATTTTGTTAATTTCGTTGTTGTTACGGCAGTCAGCCAGTGAAAACAAATTAATACAATTATGGAAATGCAAGCACTACTTTAAACAAATAGAACTTTGTTATTCCTTGCTCAATTTTCCTGATTGAGGTATCATAGGAAAGGGCAGATACTCAACTTTCTGGAAATGTGATTTTTCTCTCTGAAATTCAGATACCGTCCGCCAAATAACCTTTTTGTTTCCTCTCTTCAAATTGATTTTAATCACTCATGCGTGAAATATGCATTATACGAGTAGTATCGAATGAAAGAGGAGGATCTAAGCTTTACAAATGTGTGTCATTTATTAATTATAATTACGATTAAGTTATGATAAAACATTGATAATTCTCGGTTTAGTTTTTTCTGGGACGCACTGTATATATATATGAGGTAATTAACATTTCAGAAATATTAATCATAGGTGTTTTATTGTTATTTAATTTTATCCTATGAAAACAATGTGGTAATTAACGTGGAGTATATTGATGACCAAGGGCGGTAGACTAGAGTCAGTGAGTGAGAGAGAGAGAGAGATGACTTGCTTTCGATAAGTAAGAAAGTTTTGGGAAGGAAGTAAAGAGGGAAGATGGGTAAAGCGAAAGAGAGGAGGGAAGAATAAATGGAAAAAGGTATTTGAAGAGGACAGCAGTATAGTCCACCTTGACAGGTAATGATTAGGGTCATAGAAAAATGAGCTATAAATAGTTACAAATTCATATTTGATATTTGTGTGATAATTTTAATTTGTGCCAAATGAGTGAAGATTTAATGTTCCATGACAATAACCCAATTGACAGTATTTCACTTCCTTCTATTGGTTACATACCTGTAGTACAGTCCAATCCTTTGTATCCTGGTGTACACGAACATCCATAGGGATCGGGCACACAAACCTGAAGTCCACTACATGCTGTGCTATCATCTGGAATCTCGTAGTCACATCTGTACTCGCAGTTACGACCATAGCGATTTCTACCGCATGCTAGATATAATGTTGTACACAGGGAAGATAAAGATTATTTTTAAAATTTAAAATTTTTAAATTACTAACAGCATTACAGGCAAAAATGTATATTTGGGTCAATTTACTTTTAATGACCCTACCTATTATATCACATTGCTTTCAAGAGAAACACATATAATCGTGATACGAGGTGGGTTTATGATTAGGGATATGAGATGATCTGTACTTAAAATTACGACCGAAGCGATATAAACCACAAGCTGCATATTGGATTTGGATTTGTGTTACAAAATAAATTCATTGTAGTTTCAAGTTCTTTTCATTAAAGATATATGAAGATAAAAGTAATAGCGATTCATAGTGTTATAGTTCCTTTAATGGACAATAAAATGTAATTCAAAAGACACTACCTACCTCTAATGATAAATATCTCAAAGAAGCCCGAAGAAAAGTGTATTCCTATAAAGAACATGGTTTCATCAGTATATTAGGACTTAATTATGACAAAATGTGCTCGTGGTTGGTCTTATGAGTCTTACTGGTCCGATGTCTTTAAAGGTTATGAGGATAAGTTTTTTTTTGGTACTTGTAGTATTGAGTATCAATATTATGGCAACTGCTCATGCAAAATTAAAACAATCATAAAATATCGAATAAGATTTTACCCATTTCACATCCATCTCCCTGGAATCCTGGAGGACAGATGCATATCCCTGTTTGATCATGACAGATTCCTCCATTGTAACATGATGGACATATCTGGGTACATCCACTAGATTCATCATAGCGACCAGCAGGACACGCTGAAATTTAAACACCGATAACACGGTAAGATTTGAAACCTAATTTCCTCGAACACTTTCTTTCATCGATTACTCTTGAAATAATACAAGAAGCAGAAAAAACTCTTAATTGAATAAATTCATGTATCACTATCTTATATTACAACCTCCAACGTCTATTCAAGTTATGAAGAACATGCCTTCTAAGATGGTTACTATACTTTGCGCCCCTTAGACCCTCTGCGGGGGGGGGGGGGTATTATTTTGGTTGGCGGGGATGGGGACTCCACTAACAAATAGGGAGGCTTCAGCCCCTCACCCCCTTAGAACTGCACCCTGAAATGATTTTTTTTTCTTCATAACAGGAGTCAATGGTGCACAAATAGAAGGTCAAGTTCTGGAAAAGGTGAAAGAAAAGAATTGTGAGCTTTTTTCGTTCTTTTTATGTTAGTGTGGAAGACTATAACACAAATTCTCATTATTGGGATGGCTCTAAATATGCTCCAATCATGGGCGTAAATCCTTACATAATACCTATTGTTCAGGGGGGGGGGTGAATGAATAGATCATCCCCCCCTGAACAATAGGTATTACGTAAGGATTTACGCCCATGGCTCCATTACTCGAATTGTGCTAAATAACAGCTAAAGGTACTTGTAGACCACACACCAAGTACTTTTTCAAGGAAAAGAACGCCGAAGTTGTTCACTTAAATGTTGTTTTATGCATATTGTGTTGAATTGAATGTAAATGAATTCAATTTGGTTTTTCAGCCATATTAGGATATTGTAAAGTAAGCAATCCCCAAACTGCTCCTAGATACTGAAAGGTTATGGAAATTTCGGAGGAAATTTTCTGTGCGGTCGAAATGTGACTTAGTAGACAACGTTGAACGCAGTGGCGGATCCAGGGGGCCTAGGGGCCCGATCCCCTGGCAAATCAGTAAAACAAAAAGGTGGTAACCACAAGTTTACCTTTAAAAAAGAAAACAAAAAAGACGGCCCCCCCACATCCCTGGCAAAAAAAAAAATATAACGAAAAAGATGGTAACCACCGTTTCTTTTTATTTGCTCAAGGGAGGGGGGGGGGGGGGGAGAGTTTAAAATAAATTGTTAGTGCTCACTGCCCTCCCCCTATTATTTAAAATCAAAGGGGATTACAGATTAGGTCTAGGTTACTTTAATGTACAGCGCTACATAAACTATACAATGAAACGCATATTATTAAAAAAAACATATTATGTTGAAACATAAAATATACATACAAATCATTTTTGGATAGATTGGAAAAATAAGAAAATTAGTTGGAAATTATTCTGAGGGGAGCACGTGGAATTCTCATGATGGTAAAATGGTAATAACATCTGTAGCCTCACATTGCTTTCCCATACCCAGATAATAGTACAATGACCCAATTTGCTAATTACCTCTAACGATCAGTCTAAGAAGTCCAGCTCTTCCCTGTCCCCTCTCACCACCTGAATGAAGCTCATAAACACCACCATGTGAGGTGTCTACCTCTCCTATGATTGTGTAGACAGTCAATCCCTCAAAGATCGTGCCTTGAGAAATAGTTTCATCATAGCTAGTTGTACCATTAAACTTCCATTTCTTGACCCTCACGCCAGGAATAACCTCAGTAAAATCAACCGTAACGTTCACATCCCCCTTGTTGACAGTCTTTGAAAACCTGCCACTTGTGGGCTCAAACTTAGCTGAAAACGAAATGAGCGAATTATCATGACCATGAATGTGATATGATAATATAGAAGAAGAAGAATAAAAAGAAGAATGGACAAGAATACGGTAGAATACAACATTATACCTCAGTCACACCGACAAGACCGACACCAGATCAACAACAGACCGATCAATATATTATACCCCATTCACAGTGGTTTTGAAATTTGTAGCGGCGTTGTAGCGGAGCGGCGACACCGCCATAACACCGCTACAAATGCATTCACAGTAGAAAAGTTATCCCGCTGCAGCAGCGGGATAAATATCATGTACCCATTCACGCTGCAGCGGGTGATTTTTATTACCTCCGTAACAAACACGTGTATGCATGGCTCATGACCCGCGAGTGACCCCGATATGACCGGAAATACTTGCTTGAAATTGCGCGGTAAACATGTCAAGTTGCTTTTTGTATCCTCGATCATATTACTTTTTAAAAAACTAGCATTTTTATTGCTTCCAGTCAGAATATTTTAATTTTTTGAAGTGTGAAATATTTTTATTTGGATAATTATAATACCTACATAATAATAAAATCAATTTGAATCCACTGGTTACTTTATTTCTATTTCACTTTATGTTCCCCATTGCTGTAGAAAAGAGGTCAGTGATAGGTAAGTAAACAAATCACACGTGTTTGTCGCGGTGTTATAGCGGAGAGCCTTCACACTGAGTAAACACCGCGACAGCAGCGGGACTGTCCCGCTGCTGTAGCTAGGCGTCCCTAGCGATAGTTTGTGTCGGCGTTATCGCTAGGCGGTGTTATCCCGCGATAGTTTATAACGGGTCCGAGCCTTCACACTGAAGACAACACCGCGACAGCAGCGGGACAGTCCCGCTGCTGTCGCGGTGTTTGAGGCCACTGTGAATGGGGTATTACATTACCATAAATGGCCAATAATCAGTCGGTTTGAAGTCGGTGTGGAGTTTGTTTGTCTAGCGGTGTGACTGAGGGTATCAGGATACAGACAATTGCGTCCAATGGTTCCCACAATATCAAGCCAGTCGTAAATTAGCTTCAGTTTCAGAAGCTTCAGAAATATGGTTTGTATTTAACTCTTTACAGAAAGTTAAAAGTCAAAAGTTAAAACAGACAAATCAATTTGAAATTTAAAAACCACCGGACTAGACACGCTTCCTATTATCAACTTTTATGAGTGAACAAACATTGTCTACCGGGGGACATGAAGAAATTGGTTCCAATAATATTGATGGTAAAGACGTCTGCTCTATCTCTAGAGGGGAAAAGTGAATACTTTAAAAATAGATTTGTACACAAAAATTGTAGTCTAAAATTTTGCTTCAACAATCACAAATCAAACATGTCCTCATTAATTAGTCTATGTTATTCATACTCTTTCAAATTCAATAACAGTTATCATGCTTTAATATGCTAACCAATAAGCATGTCGGACTTTGTAAGAAATCAAAGTGGAAAAAAATTGATAGCTACAATCGCGAAGCTTCTTTTATCAAATACAGTGTGAATACGATGAATTTTTTTTTAAATTACCATCAGATCTCAAGAAGAGTGTCGGTACAACAGAGCGTTCTCCATCCAGGGATGCAGCACAGTAGAAGGCACCGTAGGACCTGTGATTGGTTGTCACAAGATCTATTCTGTAGGCATGAAGTGGTGGATTACCAGCAGTGAAGGAGATACTGAGCGGTGGATCATCATTAGCTGCATTAACTGGTGGGAGCCTATCATTGTATACATAGACATACCTCCCGTTAGACACAGCAGCAGTCAATGAAGGAGAACTTCTGTAGCACTCAAAGAAAGGGTTACCAGTCTCTGTGCTTGTATATCCTCTACTAGTGGTAGATATATAAACAAATGCCGATGCTGAAAATTAAACAGATGAACAACTGTGAAAATCGATCGATATTGATCAATGAAGGGATGAAAAATATCAGACCGTATAAGTAACATTTAGATCTCAGAGCCCAAACCAACCAAATTCTTTTAATTTTCCGCTATGACGTTCATGTACATTAAATAAAAGGAAAATGGTTTTAATGTAAGAGCTTATATGCGAAACATCTTCCAAACGCTGTTTACACCCCCATAATTTCAATCAATTTGTATACAGAGCCAATCTGAAACCCAGTTATTATCAGCGTTTGAAAAAAACTGCCGAAATGATAACCGTCATTCGCCATATAATAACATAATGCTAAATGCATGTATATCTATGATTTCAGGAGAATATCGTGTTTTACAACTATATTCGCTTACCTCCATGAACATGCAGCATTACAACACCAAACATTATCCTCATAAAATCCATGTTTAATTTGATGACGACTCTACCAACGTGACCAGTGACCAAAGTACCTATGAGAAAACCAAATGACTGAAAGCCGAATCACTGATTGTTAGATACGCAACTTGTTTCAATTGAGGAAGTACTGTGAACAGTAACCAATTCCGAAAATATATAAACGATTCATGATTGAATACAGGATGTCTAAAAAATGCAACGAGAGTTTGATTAGCAATATCTTTAAAAACTACTTTAACATCCTCAATGAAATTTAGTAAAAATGTTGTAGTAGTATCTGCTAACATAGCTCCATGTGGATTTCACAATGATTTAAGCTTAAATTACAAAGATTGTTTTTGTAATTTTTGTCAGGTAAGTTTGATTGCTTCAAGAACTTATTATTATAACGTGAACAATACTGTGATTAATAACAGAGCATTGTTTGAAAAGAAAATAATAACTATATAATCTATTCTTATCTCTATTTCAAGTAAAGCAACAAACAACCATTAGTTAAAATCATTCAGTGATCAGTGAACATTTCTTTACATTTCCCTAAGTTTTGTCCACATTTTTTAGTTGGTATCATATAGCAACTATATCTTTATCCCATCTTTATGTAGAGATAGTGTTGTAGTACTTGGACTTGGACTTGGACTCGAGTCCAATTTTGAGGACTTGGACTTGCAAGCAAAATACATGGACTTGGAATTGGACTTGGGCTTCTAGACTTGAGAACTTGGCCTAATTCCAGGTCAAGTCCAGAATATAAGTAATAATAATTATCGACAATTTTTCGAGTACAAAGTTTTACAAGTACAAACGCAGAGTAATTCAGAAGTTACTCGCAGGCGCACTACGGAGGCATATCGAGTTTTGTATTTCATCTCAGCGGAAACACACGGTTTTTACAAAGACCTTTAAAAGTATCAAGATTAGTGGGAATCTATAGAAAGATTAGAAGATGTCAATACAGAATTACCTACAGATTTTATTGAGAATGGTTGAGAATATTCACAGATGTTTTGTGTTTGTTTGAGACACCCGATATGAAAAGGAAAATACTTCACTATGTCCAATTTAACAGGAAGCCGCAGGAAACGGGACGAAAAACGTTCAATCTATTCAATGTTCATCGGTGGTTTCGTTTTTCATTTCGAGTCATTTCATCATGGCTAGTTGAATTACGATTATTATGATAACGATCATTATCATTCTTTGTATTAATATATTATTATTACTGCTGTTATTATTATTATTATTGTTATAATCGTTATTAGTATTATTATTATTATTAATATTATTGTGGTTAATAACATGATTATGAGGAGAAGGGGAGGAGGAATTTATCGTTACATCAACATTTATATAACATATTGATTTAAGCATTTCCAATATTTTTCACAAGTTTCTTAAACTATATCAGAAAATGAATATGATACAACCTCATAATTTCCTTTAGGGAGGCCTTGTATTTTTTTTTTTTTTTGGGGGGGGGGGGGGGGAGGCTTGGGGAAGGGAATCGAATCAGGCTTACATTTGTGATTGGCTTCATGAATTCGTGGCGGAAATGAACCTGCACCCAGGATACAGTAAGTTCCAAACTTTAAGGTGAAGAGGTCGAGTTTGGAACTTACTGTATCCTGGGTGCAGGTTCATTTCCACTTATCCACAACCCCGCTTCTGCCTCACTACTACAAGTATCTAGTTCGCTTCTATTGTAAATACTTTCTGATGTCAATGAATTTACAAAACACTCAGATATACCACTTCTTACGTGGTACATGATGATGATTATTTGTACAGTCCGATGTGGTCAAGTTTGCCTGTAAAATCTTCCCTTCAGTAACTAGTGACTTTTCATTTTGTCATTATCATTTATTTTTCTAACTGCTCACATTGGTGGTATATTCAAGTCTCACAAAGCAGAATGAATAGAAGATCGTTTGATGTGATTGATCGTGTTGTTCGAACTTTCTGTCAAAATCATTCATACATAGAGGTTGTTTAAAACAACTCTACAATGCCATCAAGTATTTTGGAAAAGTATAACCTTGAAAAGTTATACTTGATTCAAAAGAGGGTCTTAAGAATTATTTGTAACGTTAGCTTTCGTACGCACACTAATCCGCTTTTTTATACGCATAGAATTTTAAAGGTGCAAGATATTTATCACCTTCAACTGGGTTCTTTAATGTACGACTTCGATTCTGGTGTCCTTCCACAGGCTCTAGTCAGCATTTTTAAGAAAAATAGTCAAGTTCATGACCATGCTACACGAAATGCCTCTGCGTTTCACTTACCCCAAGTAAGGACAAAGTTAAATTTTAATACTTTGGTTTTTACTGGACCTAAATTTTGGAACTCTCTAGGCTCTAGCGTTAAGCGATCTGTTAGTCTCTCTTCATTTAAGTGTACACTTAAGGTTTATCTTCTCGATAAATACTGTGACTCATAGAGTAGTTCAGTTTTGTAGTTATTCTGGTGCCAAGATATATTATGTATCACTATAAATGTAAATTTTCTTCTTGATATTAATATGTGTCTAACTGATTATTTTCAGATTGTCAACGTCTTATTCCCTCCCCCTGTTGTCTTTAGTGCCCGTTGTGTGCTGTGCCTATTGTCGATGTGCTGTAGTCTTCTATTATTTCTCATATTTTCTCTCTTCTCCCGTCTTGTCTAGTCTCGTCTCTCGTTTTGTTGTTGTTGTTGTTGTTGTGTGTGTACACTTCTTGTTTTGTTATACCCCCTTTTCCCTATTGTATTCTTAGGTAGTCACAAATATCTATTCATCATGTTTATCCGGCTCAGAGGGGACCCTAATAATTACAAGCTCTGCTTTTACCAGGGTCTCCTCGTCTTTCTTTTAGTTAACTTTGTTTTTATCATTGCCATAATTTGTTATTTTGCATTGTAAATGTGTAATGATCCAATGTTATGCTCTATATGTCATTTGAAAGAAAGACGAATAAAATCTTATCTTATCTTATCTTATCTTATTAATGAAGTTGCCACAAAAGTCAAACATGCAGTCCTTTCCAAAGTAAACAGAGAAAGCATGTGGTCATGCAAAATAAATGGTGTATGGAAATTATTAATGTCGCTGAGAACGTAACGCGATTCTCAGTCTTGAGAAAAGAATAACGAACCCGTCCTAAAAGGTGTTATTGCAGAAGACAAACATGATACATATTTGGTCCGCTTACTTCAGCTCCTATTTTGTAGATGTCGTAGTTGGAGAGGCCAGCATATTTCTAGTGTCCACCTTATAATATTCATATTTGTTTTTGCAATGTATCTTTGTATTTTATCAATATGTACATGATAGTTTTCCGTCTCTTTCGATCTGTCCCCTTTCATCCCCACTCTCTCTCCTGTTTTCCCATCTTTTTGAATCTTTTCATCTCTCTATCTTGTTTAACACAAATTTTTAAATTGACATATTGTATAAGATTAATGGTATACAGTATACATAATACACGCTCTACATAAGTATGTAGATTGTAGTGCGATATCTTAAAATGCATAATTGTCTTTCCCATCAATGTTTAATTCATGCGCAATTTAATAACGTGTAACTGCGATACATGGAAATGAATCAATAAATACCATTTATCTATCTATCTATCTCTCTTATTCAGGAGGCCTGCAGGGAGGTCAATACCAAATATATTGTTGAAACGGCTGTTGGTGTGCTGTCGTAGTATAAAACAAAATCGACGATTTACACATTAGTTTGAAGAAGAACAAACAACACATCTATTTAGTCGTTGCATGTGGTGAGCCTGCACATCTACAGGTCGAATGGGAATTGCACAGACTTATTATTAGCAGCCGATTAGGGCAAATTAATTTGTGAGTTGTGAACCGGATTTGTGACCTTGCATGCGGAAACGCTTATGAACTCATTATTTGATTTTTTATATACCTCATGTTCGCGGTTGTCCATGCGATATATGCACAATTGGCAACGGGAGAACATACAGTGAGCCCAGGCGTATTTCATGAAACTATATTTATCTCCACAGTGAGTAGTTCAACGTTCCTGATATTGGCGGTGTACGACTATGAGGAAGTATAGTGCACTTAAAAGTGTATTTGTATGAAATAGACTCATTCGATAATTTTGCTTGATTATTTGTAATGTGAAGTTATCTGTTTTTCGACGTCAATGATAATTGCAGTTTTCCACATTCACTCTCTGAGCAGGATATATTGGAAACATCTTACAGACAATTTCAACCTGCAAGCAACAAACGATTGGCTTTAATAACCTGTGATATGAAGTGAATGCTTCTTTTCTAGTTGGACCACATAAATACGTATTATCATGTTTAGTTTTTCATTACTGCAATCGTCATTCACTCTGATGTTGATGTTGACATATCCTATAGGTATGTATATATCTCTAGAGTTAGAAGCAGTCTTTGTGTATATGATGTGCCAAACGATTCCTTTGTGCTTACATTTGAATGATGATTATCTTCTATTCTATAAAAGCGTGGAGTAATATCTCAAGCTGTTTCTCACTTCTGTATGCGATATCCAGGGAGGTGATAGAGAAGGAGTGGAATCAAGCCACTCTCCTTTGACCCCATGCTCCAAGCCGCCGAAAAGTTATGCGCTAATCTGCAACTGTTGACCAGGTGGTGAGATAAAAGAACGCATGCAATATCAGGATTTAGAATTCCTACATCAGAAAATGGTATCCCAGCAAATGTTCGCTGCCCTTTCAATGATTTCTCATCAATTGTTGGATGTGTAATGAGTAGAGCAAGCGAATACAAACTTCTGTAATTTCATCCTTTTTTCCAACTGCAAAAATACAAAAAACACGCGAAAACACGCATTAGCAAACTTAAAGATATCGAAGATTGAAAATCATGGATTAAATGACGGGACATTAAAACATGCAAAAATAAGCGCATTATCCTAAAATATTGAGTTTTTGTCAGGATCTAATTTTCTTTTACCAACTCAGGCACACAAATTATAGGAAGGGCGGAGTACTAAATTTGAAAAATTGTTTGATGCCCTATTTCCCATTCAATCCCCATATAATTTAAACAGAAATTTTGCCGGTAATTTAATATTTTGTGATAAATGTGAAACTGGTGCCTGGCCTCCGAAA
The DNA here is from genome assembly GCA_035222895.1 of Strongylocentrotus droebachiensis. Classification (NCBI taxonomy): domain Eukaryota; kingdom Metazoa; phylum Echinodermata; class Echinoidea; order Camarodonta; family Strongylocentrotidae; genus Strongylocentrotus; species Strongylocentrotus droebachiensis. The sequence continues at coordinate 137,145 of JAVYIG010002786.1, forward strand.
TTCCCCGCAGTGGAAGAGCGGCTCGGAGCATGGAACTTCAAAGCCAAGTGGAACGTTACACATCCGATTGTTACGCTTTAGAACCCACACATGCGTTTGACTAAATTACAAGAGTTTCCACTCCTTCCCTATCACCTCCCTGCTATATCTGATTCCTTGTATTTAAATCTCTTATGATGCTTTATACTTTTAATTCTTCAATGTAACTTGATGCAGGAGCTCCGGCAGAACGGCAGTTTATTATTGTATTTTGTTGTTATTTGTATTTTTTCTTAATTTCATCGAATCTTGTAAAGATGTTATTCTCATGATTTGTTTAAATAAAATATACAAAGAAAGAAAAAAAGAACGGCAGTTTATTAGATTTGATGACTTACCCTTTTTTGAAATAAAAACTTAACTAAAGCTATGGTCACAAATCAGAGCAGCGACCGACCGATCAGTAGCCTGCTCGGTCGCTGCTGGAATTTAGGCATCGCCCAGCGATTAGGTCGGTGCCCGGGCGGCGACCGCCCAGGCACCGAGCGTATTTTGGGCGGCGAGTGAAAAGTAAGCAGGCGCCGCCCAAATTTTAACTCCGCGCTAAAACTTCAGCGGCGACCGAGCGATGCCCTAAAAACGAGCGGTGCCTGGGCGGCCGCCGCTCGGTGGCCGGGCAGCCGCCGGGCAGAATTGGTTAAAAACTCGCCGCTCGGCCGCCGAGCAGGCTACTTTTGGGTAATGTGACCAGGCGCGTACGCAGGGGGGGGGGGGGGGGGGGTGTTTGGGGGGTTAAACCCCCCCCTTTGGTATTTTTATGTGTATAAACCCCCCCAAAAAAAACCTAAAACCCCCCCCTTTTGGATTTTTTTTTGTTTTTTTTGTTTTTTAATTATTAAAAAAAAAAAAAAAAAAAAAAAAAAAAAAAATTATCCCTATGACTGACCTAAAACAGGTGACCTTACCCCCCCCCCCAACGGAGCTAAATGTCAAATTTTCAAATTTCGAGGTCAAAAAAAAAAAGTGTCCTCAAATAGGGGTGTGGTGGGCGGGGGCGTCGTCCCAGAGCCCCCAAATAAGAAATAAGGTGAAATAACATTAATTTGTTGTTGTACAAATGTAATTTTTGGTACAGGGCCTCCTAAGGACATACAAAACAATATTAGGATGAAAGCCCCCTGCAGAAATTGCATGTAAGGGTGTGGTGGGCAGGGGCGTCGGTCCACAGCCCCCAAATAAGAAGTAAGGTAAAATAACATTGATTTGTTGTTGTACGAATGCAATTGTTGGTACAGGGCTTCCTTAGGACCTTCTGAACATTGTGGGGGTTGGAGCCCCACCAAAATATTTATAAAGGTGCGATTTGGGGCGGGGGCGTCGTCCCAAAGCCCCCAAATAAGAAATAAAGTAAAATAACATTGATTTAATGTTGTAAAAATGCAATTTTGGGTACAGGGATTCCTTATGACCTTCTGAATGATGTAAGGGTAGGAGCCCCCCCGGCATTATATTCATATTTGTGTGAATGGGGGCGGGGCATCGTGCCAGATCCCCCATGTTATATATAATGTAAGATCACATGGGTATGTGTTTATACGACCGTCTGTTTTTGGTTAAGGGCTCTCTTAGGTTAGGACCTACTGAACGACATTAAGGAAGGAGACCCTAAAAAACATTCACTTAAGAGTGAAGGGGCAGGGGCGTTGTTCCGGAGCCCCCACATCATATACAGTGCACAATCCCATTTATTTTTTCTACCTGAGTACTGAATACTACTGAAAAGAAATTCATTACATGGATTTGGTGTTGTACACATGCCATATTTGGTACAGGGCTTTTAAGGAATTACTGAACGATATTAGTTTTGGAGCCTCTAACAATATATTCATATAATGTGTGATTTTGGGGCGGGGCGTTGTACTGGAGGCTTTCTTCTTGTTTCATTGGTGGAGTTTGATGGACTCGGTTTGTCTTTCAAGAACCTGGAAAGGCTCAGAGTCAACGGTAATCTTCTAAAAGGGATGCTTGGCTAGATAAGCAAAATATCTCTGTGGCATCATCGTACACTATTCAAGCCTGCCAGACTTACTTCTTTCCCGTGCCATGAAATGCTGGTGTCGTGTCGCAACCCGAATATGAGTGTAACACTGGAAGTGCTTGTGACATTGGCTCTCCCAAACTCCTACAGATGGCATTGATGTGGAAGTATCTGTATTTCTTCCCCATACCTTATGCCACCCAAATGTCAGTTAATGGTTGAGTCTTGAGGAGATCATAGAATTTACCGACACGGATGACTACAACATCAAAACACTTTCCTATGGATGCCAGTTCCTCTCTTTTTTATGGGTAGACTCTGACTTTCTAACTGTCTAGAATGTATTAAGTGTCCCACACAAGATCCAATCTCTTGGTAGTCTGCAGTTGCTTCTCGAGGTATGGAAGGAAGACTTCGTTGGCGTACTGATGCCGATAACAGGCAGACAGTGGACGATGACAGCTCCATCGAAGACTTTACAGCAATATGCTGATGGTGGCTCTGGTTGGTCAGGCTGCTTAAGGCAATGCAGCAGGTCAGACTTTGTACCTGGTAGATAAAGATCCGAACCGAAGTCTGAGAGAGAAGATCGATGTAGAGTTGGCCAAATAATGCTACATTGTTATGAAGCACTTTGATCTTCTTGTCTTTCTTCTAAACTATCTTGCAGTGGGAATTTTTTTTTTCCCCTTCCACAGGGTTCTTTATTTTCAAAACAAATTTCATCATATACAGAACATCCATATATCATATACAAATAATTAAATAAATAATTTCCATACATAATGGCTTGACACAGATAATAATCATCACGGCCGAAAACTTTTGTGGCAGATAAAAACAAACATTTATGACAAAATTAGTACTTTAAATATACCAACAACAAAAAAACAAACATAAAATACATGATCATGTTTATATTAGCACATTTCCAACACTCTCAAAACATTTTCTAAAGTGAAACCATTTCTTTTTCAATTTATTCTATCTGAGATTTGTTTGGTATATATATTTTTCCATTTCATAATAAAGTTTTACAGCTGATAAAATTATATCAAATGATGGTAATTGATTTCGTAATTTAGCTGAAAATATTTCTTGTCTTACAACCATCAGAACACAGTTGAGTGCATTATTATTGCTACCGCAAAATCCAAACAATTTATTTTGATTTGTAAGTTTGATCCTTTCCCCCGTATTACGAAATATCCAGAACTCTAACTTCGACCATACTTCATTAGAATAGTTACAAAAGCAAAAAACATGTATGATAGTTTCATCATTGTTACTACAAAAAGTACACTTCTTGTCAGCCACTACACCAAATCTTAACAAACTGTCCTTCATATATAATATTCTATTTAAAATCTTGATTTGAAACCACCTCATGTTGATATCTATTGTTGACTGAAATGGAATTTGACAGTACGAACCCCAAAGTACATCTTGAAAATCTAAAAAACTTTTCCACTTTGTAAGGGCTTTACATTCTTTTACTTTGTTTTTTTAGCAAAGACTGATAAATATGTGAACAACCAACATTTGTTTTCACCACAAGGTGCACGGCTTCGGGAATAATAGGTTCTAAGGCCTTACTAGGAGCTACATGTGTAGTCATTTTAAAACCTGACCGAATTGCATTACAAAGACCATAGTACTGGAGGAAATTTGTTTGTATGTCAAATCTCCGCTGAAACTCAAAATATGAACAAAAAGAACCATCTATTTTTAGGATGTCATTCACAAAACGTATTCCTCGTAAATTCCAAGCCCCCCAAAATACCACTTTGTCATTTATTTTAATGTGGGGGTTATTCCAGAGAGATTGACTTGCAATGTCGTCAATAAGAAGTTCGACCAAGTCTGACCAAGCGAAAAGGACCTCTTTCCAAAATGGATTTGGAGTCAAGTCTGCTAATTTTCTAAAATAATGTGAGCCCATATACAGGTGAAAAAAATAGGTTTTGGGCAAGAATGAATTGAACATGTGAAAATTGAAACTTTCTATCTGAGAATCAGTTACAAATCTTCTAATCCATGATATTTTCAGGGATTTAGCATGAATGTAAATATCAATCATCTTAACCCCACCTTTATTATACAGTTGACACATTTGTTCTCTATTGATTTTATCAGGTTTGTTACCCCATATAAATGCATACAAAGAACGATTTATATCTTTCATAATTTGCGAATTCGGTTCTGGAAGTGAAAGCAATAAATAGTTCAATTTTGGCACCAACAAAGATTTGACTACAGTTATTCTTCCGAGGACAGTTAAGGTTCGTTTGGACCATGAAATAATTTGGCGTTTTATATCTTTAATTTTTTCAGTATAATTATGATCTACCATCTCTACTAAGTTAACCGAAAAATCTATTCCTAAGTATCTCGAATAACCTTCTGATACCCAATTTAGTTTGTGCTCTGGCATTAGCTGTTTTTTGCAGGCTCTATTTTTCCCAATCCATATCACATGAGTTTTTGTAATATTGATCTTTAGGTTTGACATTTCTTCAAAATCACCCAATATTTTCAGTGAGTTCTGTAAATCTTCTTTTGTACCGTTAAGTGTCAAAATGGTGTCATCTGCGTATTGTAGTAGTTTACTATTTTTTCCCTGTAGATGCAAGCCAATTAAATCATTGGAATGTCTAATCAAAATTCCTAATATTTCACTAACAAGTAAAAACAGGTATGGAAATAATGGGTCTCCTTGACGACACCCTTGTCCTATAGTAAATCTTTCTGTGCAAAAACCATTTACTGTGACACAAGAAGAAACATTTTGATAAAATAGATTAATCCATTTTTTCAGCGATGGCCCAAATTGAAAAAAGTCAAGGACATTGATTAGAAACTTGTGAGATATACAATCGAAGGCCTTTTTCAAAATCAATCATCAACAACATGCCTGGAATGTCATTAAGTTCGGTATATAATAATATATCATAAAGTAAACGAATATTTTCTCCGATAAAACGGCCTTTCAAAAATTCTTTTTGATTCTCATGTATCAAGTGGGGCAATACTTGCTTTAATCGATTAGCTATGCACCCAGATGCTATTTTGTATATAACATTTAAAAGTGAAATAGGACGCCAATTCTTTAATAAATGTCGAGGCTTGTTTCCTTTAGGAATTAAAGTGATAATACCTAATTTTTGTGATTGCGACAATTCTCCTGTAAAATAAGCAAAGTTCAAAGATCTGATCATGAACGTTTTAAGATATTGCCAAAAGAAACGAAAAAATTCAACGGTGAAGCCATCTTGCCCAGGGGATTTTTTATTTTTCATACTTTTTAGCATTAAACAAACCTCACTTTCACTCAAAGGACCTTCTAATAATTTGGACAATTCTGGAGTTAACTTAGGAATATCTGGATAGTTTAATAATGTGTCTATATCTACCTCTTCAGTGTCTTTCGCCTTATATAAGTTTGAATAAAATTTAAAGATTTAGTTAGATATACCATCTTGTCCACTAATAACATCTCCATTTTCTGTTGACAATTGCCGTATTTCTTTATTTACTTTATTCTGTTTTTCCAAGTTTAAAAAATATTTTGATGACCTTTCTCCTAGCTCCATCCATTTGATTCTAGATCTCATGATAATTCCATCATTTACTTTTAAGCGATAGGTTTCAAGTTGTGACTTTTTGTCACTTAATTCTTTTAGTAATGCGGTCTTATCATTCGATGTCACTAGTCTTTGTTCCAGTACTTCGATATTTCTTTCCAGTTCCTTTTCCCGACTGATATTTTGTTTCTTAATGAACGAGCCATAGGATATAGATTCACCCCGCAATAGCATTATCAAAGTTTCAAAAAATAATTGGTCATTGATAGAAAATTCACAATTTCCAACTATGTTATCGTTTTCATCAAACTCTACCTCATTTTTTGCATAAAATGTAATTGTCTCTTTTATAGTTTTTATAATTTTTGACACAAAATTTTCATCTTTTAATAGAGAATTATTAAATTTCCAAATTCCCGGACCCCGCTTAATTTTATTTAAAGTCAAGCTAAGACGAACTAATGAGTGATCTGTTCGATAACCAGATAAAATATCAGATTTATGAACTAATGATAGTAATTCTGATGATATAAAAAAAAAGTCTAATCTACTTTGTTTAAAAGGGTTCGGCTGGCGCCACGTGTAATATTTTTTCACAGGATATTTAATTCTCCATGGGTCACATAGATCTAATTCGTCCTTCATAATTTTAACCTGCTGTCTCGCCCTAGGATTATTTACATGAACATAATTATGAGTATCAAGGGTCTGGTCCTGCACTAAATTCCAGTCTCTTGATTGGATCGTGGATTGAGTGGGTGCGCTCATCAAACACAGTCTTGAAAAACTCTTGGTACTCTTTCCTTCTCTTATCCGCCAGAGTGTGGACTGTGGTAGCAACGGCTCTGTCTGTGCATTTGCAATTGTCAAGCGTTACCAGATCATTAAACTCATCCGAAAATGGACTACCCGTTTGCCTGATGCTTGTAGGAGGGCATTGATTGTTTCTGGAACGATTTCTGTGATAAGAGACCTCGCTCATGGTGCTGGAAGATCTTAGGATTCTCCATATCATCTTCCGTGAAGTATTCTCCCTCAAACCCTTTCAGCATTCTAGCCATTTCTGGTCAAGAGAGCAGCAGGGTTTTCCAAGAGTCCAATAGCGCCACCTGCACCTTCACAATTTTGTTCTCTTGCTCATGGGCCTTTTCAAAATGAATCGAAGAAAGCTCGTTTGATGTTTTGGAAAAAAAACCAGTGTGAGTGTTGATCAAACTTCTTCTTGACAGTGGCTGGTAAAGATTTCATATCTCAAATGTGGACAGGCGTCCACCTGGAATATGGTCCAAGGCGAAGGACCTTCACATACAGTGGGAAGTTTTTCTCTCTGTGAGCTCTGATGAAGATGAATATGAGGGCTTCATATGTCATGATCTGGTCCGAGAACCTGAAAGTAGGGCTCTTCTTCAGCATGTGATCTCTCCACTCCTTGGCTGATCGTTCATCCTTGGGGCCTGTACTTGGCATGAAAACCTCTTTCTGCAAATTGTTGAATTACAGGCGAGGGGTCATGAGGGGTTCATGCCTTCGATTGGTTGGACATTAAATGGTGCAAAGAGTGTGTTAGGAGGAGGGCTTTAATAGCTGTATAAACCAACCCTTCCGTATGCATCATGAATTATTTCTTCTTTTCTTAAATCTATTTTAAATAGAAAAGGTACTGATTTAGTATTACATTCCAATGTTTAAAATGTAAAAATACAGTGACATTGCCATGTAGATCAGTTTGCGAGGCTACACCCCCTTACCTTAATTTACTGTATGACCGTGTTCTGTTGTTATTTGGGGTAGGACTATTTACTGGAAATTCACAACAGTCTACCCCCAGAGTATGCAAACCATTCAGGTAAAACAAATTAACGTGATTATATGGGGGCTCTGGTACAACGCCCCTGCTCCCTTCACACTTATGTGAATGTTTTTCCAGGGGCTCCTTCCTTAATATTGTTGAGTAGGTCCTAAGAGAGCCCTGTACCAAATACAGGCGGTCGTTTAACCACAAACCAATGTGATCTTACATTATATATAACATGGGGGCTCTGGCTCGAAGACCCGCCCCCATTCACACATATATGAATATAATGCCGGAGGCTCCTAGCCTCACATCGTTCAGAAGGTCATAAGGAATCCCTGTACCCAAAATTGCATGTTTACAACAACAAATCAATGTTATTTTACTTTATTTCTTATTTGGGGGCTTTGGGACAACGCCCCCACCCAAATCGCACCTTTATAATTATTTTGGTGGGGCTCCAACCCTCACAATATTCCGAAGGTCCTAAGGAAGCCCTGTACCAAAAATTACATTCGTACAACAACAAATCAATGTTAATTTACCTTATTTCTTATTTGGGGGCTGTGGAACGACGCCCCCGCCCACAACACCCTTACATGCAATTTTTGCAGGGAGCTTCTATCGTAATATTGTTCAGTAAGTCCTAAGGAAGCCCTGTACCAAAAATTGCGTTTGTACAACAACAAATCAATGTTATTTCACCTTATTTCTTATTTGGGGGCTCTGGGACGACGCCCCCGCCCACCACACCCCTATTTGAAATTTTTGCCGGGGGCTCCTACCCTAATATCGTTTAGTAGGTCCTAAGGAAGCCCTGTACCAAAAATGGTGCTTGTATCCGGCTGGTAACGATAATCGATAAATTTGACGCTAAGCCACCTGACTACAAGGCTTTAATCAAATCAAATACATTTTGTTGTTGATGCATTGCTATCATTATTATTATTGTCTTACCATGTTTACAGTTGAATGTCAAGAGTGTCCTACATCAGGGTTGGGTGTGTTTGATGGCTATCAGTATGTCTTCTACCATGCTATTGATGTCATCAGGACATTCTCTGAAACACGTGCACACTGTCAAAGCTTAGGGGGTGACATGCCAATCATCGCATCAGCTGAACAAAATGTATGTGCATGTAAATACTTTAACCGTGTATTATTAAAACTCTATACAGATTATTAACATGGCAAATTCTTTTCAACCGTTCTTTTCAACCGTTCAGCCTACGTATTTCTATGATGTATCAGAGTTTTCTGGTATCTTTTGATTTCTTCAGAACGAATAGGGAAGTATAATAAAGTCAAGACTGATAGCAAACATGATATTATAATTAGCAGGTGCTCTATCTATGAAGTTAAACCTGTCAATAAAACTTTTTTTGACCTGTAGCCATTATTATCGAATTCCAGCTTAATTGTGCATTTTGTGATAAACACCAACACATTTGGCACACACGTAGTATGGTCTTAGCAAAACTGTGGGTTGAAACACCTTGAACCATGCTGACTTTTCTAAACTTCTTTCCTGTACGATTTGATCCAAATGTGATATATTATAACAACTGTAAGTTAAACAAATATGTTGAAATAGTATCTTTAATTTCCAAGCCTAAAAATTACGCTGATAATGTTTGGGATGCTCACATGATAAAGTTATGTTATTGTAGACTATGTTGCAAAGTGATTCTAATTGTGATCAGGGAAACATTATTTGATTAATATAAATGAAACACAATCAATGCCACATTTGCCCATTATTAGGGACTTTTAGATTTGCCTGGACTGATACGTGTGACGTCCATACAAGGCAGTGTATTAAAAGGACGTCAATCGTAGCAATCCACATTGTCATCGTGCAAATCTAAAAGTCCCTATTGTAAAAGGGCCCAAAAGGTGTATGTATGTATGAACTGATGAATTATATTATCTTAACATAATCGTGTGCTTTCTGATAAAACCACAACATTTGACACAAAGGTAGATGATTATTTATTATGAAAACTAAAGAATGCCGCCATTTTTAATTTGAACACATGAGGCCCTCTACGACCTAGTTTTCAATTAACTGCCACATGGTACATTTCCCTGCAAATTTACTTTAAACAAATAATTATATTAGAACAAATTATGGTTTACAGAAAAAATGTTGAATTTTCATTTCAAATTGTAGGCCTCTAAATCATTAAAATGTGTTTTAGGTGCCCATTTATCAATAAAGACCAATTTTTGCATCAACCTATCCTAAAGGTACAGAATGTGGGAAAAGTGATTCTAAGCAAGGTTCCCACTTAGCCGAGTTGAATTGGCGAGTTGTGGCGAGTGCATGCCTTAGAACAGTTCACGGTTACCACATGTCCCAAATGACCCCGAATATCCACAGTTTTTTAAAACATGAACAGGTCCCCGGCGCTTTGTACATTTCGAAATAATCCCTCCTACAGCGATGGAGGTGTTACATAAATATCCTTTGTTTCCCCCTTTCCAATGAATACTTCCATATGTGTATCATGGAGTGCACTGCTTGTGCATAAATGAATAATGATTACATAACTTTCATGAACAAGTATCCAGTAATCTGTCTCCGTGTATTTCGCAATTAGCTCATGCTCAGACTGCAACTATGGCCTGGCTTATAACTCGCGAAAAGATCTTCTTGTAACTCGGGATAACTCACGACAACTCGGCATGGCTGGGCGAAACGTGTGACAACTCTCCACGTAGTCGCGAGCAGTTCCAAAATTGTGAACATGTTCAAAGTTTTCGACGTCTCGTTGTAACTCGAGGTGAACTCGCTTACACCCGTAATATATACGCGCATTACTCATAACAAGCTGGCATTGCACTCTTCATAATACCCCCTTCACATACACGGATTTTTCTTACGAGTCCTTACGGATCGCACAATTCACGGATCTTTCACGGATCCTCACGATTTGGCCACTTTTACGACCGGTTTAAGAGTTATTACGAGCTTTTTGCGGTTTATTACGGATTATTACGAGTTATTACGATGTATTTACGGCAACAGTCCACGATTTGTTACGGGTTGTTACGGATAACTACGAGCAACTAACGTGTTAGTTACAACCTGTTTACGTGTTGTTACGAATAGTCACGAGTACGTTACGAGTATTTACGAGTCCTTACGATTTTTAGCCAAAAAATAACAACTGGAAATGAAGTGTTCGAATTTGCAGCTTTTATACCTTTCCCCAAATCGTAAACAGTTCGTAAGCATACGTAAAGTATACGTATCTATTCGTAAAGTACTCGTAATTACACCTCAAATGCTCGTAATAACCCGTATCTATCCGTAAAGCCATCGTAAAATGACCCGAATAAAATCGTAAACAACACGTAAGCACACGTAATCATCCGTAAACTGCTCGCAATAATCCGTAAATAATCCGTAAACAAATTGTAAACTAACCGTAACGAATCGTTACAAAAATCTGTTACGAGTCATTTACGAATTCTTGCGAGCAGTTTACGGATGGTCACGTGTTGTTGCGAGCGGTTTACGGATGATTACGGATTGTTACGAGCTATTTACGAGCTATTTACGGACAAATCAATCCGTGGACAATCGTAAGAAGATTTTTGACATGTCAAGAAAAATTCCTCTCCTTTCACGGATCTTTAAGAGTGTCTACGAGTTGTTGCGAGTTGTGACGAGTAATTTACGGATACCAGCGAGTTATTTACGAATTCTTGCGATTGACTACGAGTTGACGATCCGTAAGGACTCGTAAGAAAAATCCGTGTATGTGAAGGGGGTATTCATAACTCGTAGCAACTCACACCATTCAAGTATACGTGAGCAGGCGCGCCGGAAGCAGTTTGGGATTGGGGGCAAACATTCCAGGGGGCTCACCTTCCAGGGGCAGAGACGTAATGAGCAAAAACGTTGGGAAGGGGCCGGGGGGGGGGGGCAGAAAAAAAATATGCATCACCACCACTCCTACACGTTACATGGAGGCCCCGCGGAACGTTTTTCAAAGTGAAGTATTAACGATCAGGTACTAAGAGCGTAAATTGGCGTGGGGTCCAGGGCCTGAGCCCCGGCAGGGGGTCAAGGGGCTGAGCCCCCGGAAGCTCAGGGTTTTTTGGCATTAAATTACGGTCAGATAAGCATATTTAGTGGCCGGTCACTAATTGGCGGAGAGTCCAGGGAGCAGAACCCCCGTTTTGTTAGGTATTTAATTACGGTTAGATGAGCATCCAGAGGCCCTCTTTAAGGCCATTGATGTGGTCAAGAGGGCGAAACCCCCGGAAGCTCAGAGGTTTTAATATTTAACTACGGTCAGATGAGCATCCAGGGGCCGCCTTAGGGCCCTTGGTAGGGTCCAGGGGGCAGAGCCCCCTGAAGCTCAAGGGTTTTAGGTATTTAATTACGGTCAGATGAACATCCAGGGCCCCGCCTTAGGGCCCTTGGTGGGGTCCAGGGGGCAGAGCCCCTGAAGCTCTGGGGTTTTAGGCATTTAATTACGGTCAGAGGAGCATATTTTGATACCTCATTTGTGACATTGGCAGGTCACTTATTTTTTCTCTCTCTCTTTCTTTCTTTTTCTCTGTAACATACTTTTTCAAAAAGTGAGGGGGCTCGAGCCCTCGAGCCCGGCCGTTCTGCAAACCCTGACATAAAGGCTTCTAAATAAGAATACTTTTTGTCCGCCTGTAAATTTGGGAATTTCTAATTTTCCAACACTGAAACGCATAAAAAGTTATGACTTACAAAAAAATTGAGAAAAAATACCGGAAAATCATGTCATTTAAGCAACATTTGTAAATCAGTGGTATCGAATAAGAAATACCCCCCATCAGTACTCCAGCGTTCAGGGGCTCATGTCTTCTCACCCCTATACAAAAAACACACACGCTTTCCCAACCTCTCACAATATGTCCACGATATGCGCGTATCAATATTATAAAAACCTCCATTGATAATATAGGTGGCATGCGCAATGTTTTTTCTGTTAACTTTCCTTTTCTTTGAATGGAATTTTATATGTGATTTAATTCAGTTTTGTTTTATTGTTATGTTCTTTTGGGTTAAAAATACAAACCATCTTTACTCCTTTACTGCTTTTTTTTTTTTTTTTTTTTTTTTTTTGGGGGGGGGGGGCAAAAATACGTTTTGCCCCCCCCCCCCTCCCCCCCCCACTTCCGGCGCCTATGTACGTGAGTGCTATTCGGGTTTCCAATAGTGAAGTACAAGTACGACGATCGTGTTGCGAGTCGTGCCGAGTTGCCCCCGAGACTAACGCGAGTTTAGTTTGAGTACTGGGACTTACGGCGAGTTTCACATGAGCATGAGCAGAGTGCATGGCGAGCATGACGAGCGCACCATGATACGTTAGCTGGCCTACAATTGTGCAGAAATTCGAGGCTTGTTCTTCCAAAAGGTGGATCTCCAGGGGAGGGGGGGGGGGGGGGCAGGGGAGCACAGTGCGCCCCACTTCTTCAAGCTCCCCCAAAGTGCCCCTTTTTTTACATAGGAAAAGTGCCCCTTTCCGTTTTGATCTGTTAAAAGTGCCCCTTTTCCTTCGACAAGTTCCCATTTCCTTTACATTAAGTGTCTATTTTCTATTCCCATAAGTGCCCTTTTTAATCTCAAGTAAGTGCCCCTTTTTAATCTCTAGTAAGTGCTCCTTTTCACTTTTGATAACAGCCCCTTCACCCCTGATAATCGCTCTATTCAAATCTCACAGGTGCTCCTTAAAGGTAAAGACCAGTAATGGTCATGCGATTGCATTGTGAAAGAAACGTTGTGGAATCGATCAGAAAAGGTTGATCATCTAGCATCTAGCATCTGCAAGGTTCTGGAATCATCAAAATGATAAGAAATTTGGCCCATTCTTCGTAAAGTTACAAGCACTATACACAGAAAGATGTATATGGGACTACCCTATATCTCTCACCAGACCATGAGAGAAACAAATTTACCAAATATATGAATTAGTACGCGGTTTCCCGGCAAATTTTTTATCATCATGTATTAGTCAAAACATATTCTTTCACATGATTGGTAATGAGAGCTTCCATTTCATTTTTTGAAATTGGGGCGTTTCCAATACTGGTCTTTACCTTTAATACTTTGACAAATGCCCTTATTCATTTGTAATAGTGCCCCTTCCGCTTTTTAATAAATACCCCTTTTTAACTCAGATAAGTGCACCTTTTATTTTCAACCGTATCCCTTTTCTTTTCTAAGAAGTGCCCCTTTCTTTATAAGTGCCTCCGTTAAAAAGGGCTCCTTTCCCTTATCATAAATGACCCCTTTTCAATTATGAAAAGTGTCCCTTTTCATTCTCATGAGTGCCCCTTTTCACCTCTGGTAAATGACCTTTTTCAGGTACGAGAAGTTACTCCATTTCACTTCCGTTAAGTGCCCCCTACACCCCCGATAATTGCCCCTATTAAAATCTGAGAGATGCTCATTTTACTTTGCCAAGTGCCCCTCTCCTTAATGATGAGTGCACCTTTTTTACCTCTAATAACTGCCCCTTATATTTTGACACGTGCCCCTTTTCCTTTCTAATAAATGCTCTTTTTCCTTCAAGTTCTTTTAAGTGCCCTTTCTCCTTCTTATAATTACCCCTTTTCATATCTGATAAGTGCCCCGTTTATTTTAACATGTTTCTCGTTTTCTTTTTGATTGAAGGGCCACTTCCCCTTCTCATGAAAGCCCCCTTTTATCTCCGATAAATGCCCTTTTAAAAATCTGATCGGTGCCCCTTTTGTTTCAACAAATGCAATTTTTCCTTTATTATAATTGCCCCTTTTCACCTCTAATAATTTCCATTTCAACAAGGATTACGTGCCCCTTTCCCTTTCTAATAAGGTACGTGCTCTTTATCTTTTCTTATAAATGTCTTATCCGTCTCGATAAGGGTCCCCTTTCCTCTCATCATCAAACGTAACCCTAATCTTTGAAGGTGCCTTTTTTCTTTCCAGAAAATGCCTTTTTTTTTGTTGCCATCCCCTCCCCCCCCCCCCCTCCACACTTTGGAAGTTGCTCCAGCAGACCTAATATACTCTGGCATCCATCTTTATTTTGGCGGGCGCAACATTTTGCATTTCCCGGCCCTTTATCGCATATCATTATGACTCGTAGAAAACTCTTATCACTCATTAGAAGATCTTGATAACTCGTTGGTAGATCGGTACAAGTCGTACACAAATTATTGCACCTCGTAGATCACTCATGCAAATATCATAACAATTAGTAAATTTCAAGTGAGTTTACGCGAGTTTACGCGAGTTTAAGCTGGCGCCAGCTCGCCACAACTCGAAAGGGGGGGGGGGGGGGGGGTCAAACCCCCCTTCATTTTTTTGTTATATGTGTGTTTTGGAGGAAACCCCCCCTTGTTTGTTTGTTTGTTTGTTTTTTAATTAATAAAATTGAAGAAGAAAAAATGCTAATGGGTGACCTAAAAAGGGTGACCTTACCCCCCCCCCCCCCCCCCCTCCTTACGGAACGAAATGTTGAACGGACAAATTTCGGGACCAAAAAAAAAAAAAAAAAATGTGCTCTTTACTTCAGTCAGTTACTTGGAATAATATTGATGACCTTGAAAATGTAAATGAAAAGTACGAATATTCCTTGCATGGTTTTTCTGATCTTTATAATGAATGTTTTCAACATAAAAAAAGTGAACAGCAAAAGGTATGATAATACTAAAATATGGTTTACTTATCGGGAAATGGTATACAAAGATATAGAAATTGACTGCATGATGAAAATGAAAATGAAAACTTGTAAAATGAACCTACCTACTATCATAAACAAATGTGTGATGTCAAACATGATATAAGGAAAGTTGGTGTGCTATAAATGATGTCTTTAATAAATCACAAAGAAAAACAATGCTCAATAGCATTAATGTATGGAATGCTATTATTGAAGATAAACAACAAATGGCCCGTTTTTTGCACTTTTCTTGGTCTAAAAATTGAAACTGTGCTTTAAACATATTTGATTTAGTATATCAATTTTGGACAAACCATAATTATAAGAAAATTACATGACAGGGCCATGTTTGAAGAAATGGGCACACCGGACCTCAATATTCAGTTTTGCTCAGAACATATTAAACTACAAGTGTGCCAAATTTGGTGCTTTATGACAACATGCACAATTTACTTTTTATACCGCCCCACAATTACTCCAACCACCAACAGATACACCATGGAAAATTCTCTAATGAAAACAAAAAATGGTGCTTTTGTACACTGCCTCACGATATTTCACCACTTAACTTCAAAACAGAAACCATAAAAGGTTGTTGTGTTTGGAAAATGTGACATCTAAAACTCTGATTTAATATTTTCAGAATTTTCGTGAAACTTCCCATTGTAATATTGAGGTGGCTTTAATTAAGCCAGGAACGCAATGTATGCAACTCGGATATCAATCCTTTCAATCGGGGAAGGCAGGATGGGGTGCTCACGCCACCCTTTCACCAGAATGGAGAAGAATTATTTGTTGCCCCATTCATATTAATTTTCAATGTATTCCTCTTCTCTTCATAATATGTACAGGATTTCATAGCCATGCAATTAACGGAGGGTGATGGTAACTATTACATCGGCTTAGAAGACATGGATGAGGATGGTACATACAGATGGATTGATGAAACGGACCCTGGGTATGTATCAACTATCATCGTGGTATAATGCTACTTCTTTATGCGTTTCCTTCGTTATGTTAGTGGTTTTAATGATAGGTATAAGCCCAGAAGAAGCAAGGGACGTTATTTTCCCTCTGAAGAATTTCAAACAAGAATCGAAAATGATAATATCCGACTCAGTGAAAATATGAACGTGAAACCTTAAACAAATTATTCAAATGCTTTAGAGAGAAAAATCTAATCAGGGTTAGTAATAAATCTCATTTCGATCAAATCTTCATATTCCAGGATTCTTCTGAGTCATGGCAAATCTTCCATTTTTTTTTTAAACGGAAGGCCATCAAGCAACCATTCTTTACAGCATGAATTTGATATTGATCGATCTTTCATACAAATCAGTAACAATGTGGAGTGGTGACATAAAAGTTCATTTATATCCTATTACGCGGTTCGTCACGTCTACAAATTACGTTTGTTTCAAAATCTGTCATAATCCCAAACAAACTGTTCATTCACATTCAAATTCACGCATCTAAAATACTTGCTCGATACAAAAATTTCGTCAACGAATGAATGACAAACTTCTAGTTACAGGCCCAATGTACCACTTTAATGCATTCACAAAATTAGTCATACCGGCCCTTCATATTGATTTACCAGAATATTCAATGTTCTTTTGTACCAAAGACACTTGAGTCATGATTGCAGGGCCCTCGGGGAGAACAGTATGAATACTGATGAGGGTAAACAAGACATATTATTATTATTATGATGTAGTAAATTTATGTCCTATACATATCTTTAACATTTCTATAGAATTCATGATGTTTATCCACTGTTTATCCTACTTGATATTAATCCTTTACAAGGTATACCAACTGGGATACTTCTCTATATACCGATCCACCACCTTACTGTGCTGTGATGAGGTCTCGATTGAGCCTCACTGACCCAATACATGGACGATGGAATCGACGAACATGCACTTCAGAAAGACGGCATATCTGCCAAATACCTGTCGGTAGGTATTTCAATCCGTTTTGCATACTCACCACGTTTAGACTCGTTCTGACGGAGCGTGCAAAATAACATTGTATACATATTCTAGATCAATATTAGCAGACTGTTATCGATAATTACCATTTCTTTTACCATTTATCCCAATTTTATCAGCAGCGTGTGAATATAAATCGTAGTTTATAGTGAATTCGGAAACAAAGAGAAGGAGAGAGAGAGAGAGAACAAAATGATGTTTCCACATGAAAACATTATAATGGGGAACAAATAAAGAAACACATTTTACAAAATTCAATTTATTTTGAAGTTTAGTTCCGCATAGTAAACCCAATCAACATGTGAATGTATACAGATTGGTAAGAAAAATATGCTACTTGTAATGTCGTGGGAAAAACAGGCTTGTCAATGTAGTTATTGATAAGAATAATAACAATTACAATTATGAAAACATATACAAGTTATATCATTACAATTATATCAGAAAAACCTTACCAACACCAAATGAAGAGCTTGATTCCAAAAGGAGCTAAATCCATATTTTATCAAAATGGAGTTATTTGTCTTGAAATAATGATTTCCTACATGGGGACAAAATGCACTATATCAACTTCGAAAATTTTACCAGGAAGTATGAAAAAAAATTAGGTACAATATCATGTTTCATTCCAAAAGGAGCTAAATCCAAATCGGTTTCATTCCAAAAGGAGCTAAATCCACTTTGAGTAAATCACCTTTTTTGTCCTCCACTTTCCCTTTAACAATGTACCTTCATGTTGTTATATACGTTAAAAGTGTCGCCCTGGACCAATAATATATGATAAGAAAAAAAATCTACCAGTTATTTCTAATTTTTACTAAATTATTAGATTTTGTGGATTTAGCTCCTTTTGGAATGAAACATGGATTTAGCTCCTTTTGGAATGAAACGGATTTAGCTCCTTTTGGAATATAAATGTGATATGTTGTCTACTTTCTTTTCAAAAGGTTTTTTTAGTTGTGATTTCATTATTATTAATGTACAAAGCACTTTGCTATTTTAATTAGCTATTTCGATCATCCCTGTTATAACCGAGTTCTCACTTTTTTTGTATCGTTCCGAAATAAGAAACACGAGAATCAAGTTTTTTAGTTCAGTGTATATGGTCTAGCTTATCTAAGCAATAATAAAGGGGATAATATTTCAGTTACCGTCTGCCAGGTGATGTCCCAAAAACATTTACGTGCATGTTGAATCGTAAGGTACAACGTCTAAATATCAAATTGCATTATTTGGATGATATTCTTGAATCCTAAGATGTTAGTCCATATATTACTCTTAATGTAATTTGAAAGATTGTGCTTACTGTAAATCATTAAACCATCATGCCCAAGCTTAAAGATTATCAGGCTTTCTGCCTGTTATCTTAACCGTTTTCATTCTTTATCTATAATATTGTTTTAATTGTATTTTAAAGAAACAAATTAAGTACAATTTCTTTCATTTACTATGGCGAACGACCCTGATAAAATAAAAATCAACTTAATACGATAAAATACAAAATGTTTCTACTAGCATCGCTATCATTATCATTGTTGTCTTACCATGTTTACAGTTGAAGGTCAGGAGTGTTCTACATCAGGGTTGGATGTGCTCGGTGTCTATCAGTATGTCTTCTACCATGGTGATGGCATCAGGACATTCTCTGAAACACGTGCATACTGTCAAAGTATAGGGGGTGACATGCCAATCATCATATCAGCAGAACAAAATGTATGTGCATGTAAATACTTTTACCATGTATTATTAAAACCCTATACAGTTTAACTAAACAAGGCGAGTTCTTTTTAACCATTGCCTTAATATCTCTACGATGTATCGGGAATATCTGGCAAATTTCGATTTTTTTTTTGTCTCTTTTCTTTTCAGAATAGATATGGGGGGGGGGGGGGTGTTCACAAAGATCCTAAGTTGAACTTATCTCTAAGTTGGACTTGAAAATTATGGAAAGCCATTAGCATCTTTGAAAATATTTTGTAAAAGTTATTTTAAAAGGCATTTAATGTTAATAAAATTAATCAAATTTTCTATTATCGATGAGATTTTATGTTCTTGATGTGTAATTTATAAAAAGTCTAAAACACTTAATTTTTTCATTTGAATATATTTTATTTTAAGGCTACAAATGGCTCTCCATAATATTTAGGTCCAACTTAAAGTTTAGTTCGACTTAGGATCTTTGTGAAACACCCCCCTTGGACTCTTTTTATTGATTCTTTTATTCCCCGACTATACGCGTTAAGCTGAGTGATGGCGCGATCCCAAGAACCTGTTCGAAAAAGGTTCTCAGGATCGCGCCCTCACGAGGCTTATTACGCGTATAGTCAGCGATTAAAAGAATCAATAAAAAGAGTCCAGAATGACTAGACCACTCACTATGGAGCATTAATACTACAATGTTGGTAATAACCTATAGCGCCTTTCATCTTCTGAGAAATTATGAATGCGGTTTATAATAGTTAAACAAACATATTACATATAACTACTAATTCATGAACTACAGATAAAAAAAAAATAGGAACACGATTAATCATAACACGTACATTAATGTAGTTCAAATGACATTAGAAATGAGATTTCAGTTGTATTCCAGCAAGGCGCCATTTTACAAACGCGTACATGCCAATATAACCACATGAATGTTTACATCCTACCGGATACCCATTTAAAGATGCTTAAACTTGGGTATATAGAGGGCAGCACACGGACACTGCCATAATCTCCCGAAGGAAACTCACTGGCCCGAATTCACAAACTTAAGGAGGTTTATCGACAAACCTCCTTTGTGAATTCGGGCCAGTGTGTACATCAGAGCGCTTTCGGAGAGCCGCGTGTAATACCATACTAATCGTACATAATACAGTCATAGCAGGGAGAGTGTAAGAGCATTTTTAGTGTACGTACAGTAGTGAAATCATGTGCGCGTACGTTGCGAGCTAGTCCAGAATCTGCACGGTCCTTTATAATTCCCTACACACTTGATTCAAGCCGCAAGATGGCGTTATCAACAAACTCATAATTATTCACCAGCCCGCGTCTTATTTTTTTTTGTACCACGGCGAGCCAAGATTCATATTATATCATGAATATTCATGAACGGGTTGGGGAAAAAAGTGTAGATTCTCTTGAATATTCACGTAAGATCAAAGACGTTTGGAACGCATGCGCTATGCTTTAATTTATTGCACGCCAATTTCCATCAAACTTTTGCAAGCGGTTTATTTTCATTTTGGACTATTATATTATAATTAGCCTGCAGTAGCCATTTGGCCACTTAATCACCAAGAGGTCTTAGCCCAATTACAAATGATAATATTTTTCCATATATCATTTAATTTGAAAGTGCAATTTGGTCCAATGTCTAGTTACTGTTTTGATTTAAAGCCTGTCTGCACTACTTGCGCCCTCTATATAGCAAACAATACCAAAGCGGTACGCCTTTCCCCCCATTTTCTTACGTTAATTGAGAGCTGATTTGATGAGATAGCCAGCTGTCAGTACGTCTTATCCCTCATGGCCAAACTAGCTAGTGCAGACAAGCTTTAAGCAAATAGTGCATTAGATTTATTGTCATCATCAGGGCCTATTGTTATAGACCCCTTTTATTAGTAGTATTAATAGTAGTAGTACATGTAGTAGTAGTATTAGTAGTATTGTTATCAGTTTTATTATTATTATTATTATTATTATTATTATTATCATTATTTCTATTATCATTATTACCATCATCATCATAATTATTATTATCATAATTTCTATTATTATTATCATCATCATCTTTATCATTATTATTGTTAGTGCTATAGTAGTAGCAATGAGCAGTTGCAGTATACTACTTCAATTACCATTTGCCTTACAGGCCCATATACTAGTAGTCGCAGTACTAGTATCACATACAATTTACCAAAACGTCTGGATCTTGGTTTCCACCTAATCACCATTTATTTATTTATTTATTAAATTTTTGTTGTATAGTCTCGAATATTACACAGTAGTAAAGATAATAGCAGAGCTACTTTTAAATAATTGATCACTACATTAGACAAACAAAACACAAGAAGGGCCTACATGATGATATATTTGCATTTTTATTGCAACCCATTATGAATCATAACATTTTTGTCAATAAAAAGAGATCATGGCTGCTAACTTTCTAGGATTAAATGAAAGCAATTCATATGGAAACGTTGTATCATCCGCTCAATCTGACTTGCGTGCATAGAACAAATACGCACTTTTCCATGAAAAAGTGAAGTTTTCTAAAATGTGCGTTTCTTTCCAGCATTGGGGTGTCCGGAAGTCACTCGAGTAACTTTTCATAAAGTATAAATTAAAAAGACCATATGCAAATTTTCTGTACTTTTGTCGGAAAAAAATATATTTATCCAGTACAATGTCGTCTCTTTTTGCGTTGGAGAAGAGCAATTAGCGAGATTCAATCACACTTTGGCCGCTCTCGCAAGCTCTCACTCGTTTCACTGTAGCCTATCCGATATGCGTCGGGCTTTACAAGTATTCTAATCGCGTTTATATGGAGAGTAACATCGGCGCGGTCAGCCCGAGCGCCTATCATCACTGGTGCATGCGAAAAGTTTTATTTTCTTTTATGTACCATGTTTCGTTCGTAGAAAATCTACGAACCCCCTGCAAAGCTCTTTCATGAATATTTATGTAGCGTGGACCAAAATAGGCCAATGAGCGATGGGGAACGCGGAGATGATATTTGATTGGTTGAATCAAAGTGATCGATCACCAAATAAGGCTAGTCTTGTGAATCATGCATGAGAATACGCTCGTCACACATACGATACACATATATGAATAATGATGAGTTGACCAGTGATGATAGGCGCTCGGGCTGACGCCCGCGCCGATGTCAGTCTCCCAAACGCGATTAGTACACTTGCCATTTAGCCCGACGCCTATCGGATAGGCTAGTTTCACTGTGGTCAAGCGACTTTGGGGCAAGCGGTTAATGAAAATACTAATCGTTAACTTTCTTCTGGTATTAAACTTGTTTTGATTGATTGTATAATTTTGTCGGAATAAAGGAAACAAAAAGGTTTGACCAATAACTTATCAGCGTCTGATTTGACCTTTTGACCTTTGAATTCCCTGATGCAAGCGCATATAAACAGGCTCTAATGACGTCATCTTCGCTAAATCGGTGTCTTTTATCGTAAAATGCTACACTTCCACAATGTTTATACATCTTGTTTTAATTATTAGTAAGATATAACATATTTTGTCTGATATCACTGAAGTTTTGGGTTTTATTTAATGAGTAATTTTAAAATTAGAGCCATTTTACTGTTTTTATTTTAAAATACTGGATCGTACCATTAAAGTCGCAGGGTAGAAAGATGCATTTTCCAACCGCGCCAAATTTAATTTACGTTCCGACAGTCTGTTAAATGGGTTCGTGTTGCTAAGAATCCACTGCTTATGGAGCTCTCACACTCTGCCGTGTAGGCCTACCGTCCACCTGCCGGGCTATTAAAAAACAACAGAGTCCAGAACGTTGGGTTTTGAGCGAACTTGTCCCCGGCCGCAAAAAAAAATTCATAAAATTAATCTTTTCACCGTTTCGTTACCATCTTCTGACCGTTTCCATACCGGGCCCATACCGGGTCTCGAACGTGTGCACCGGGTTTGTAGCAGCCACCTACCAGTCACTTAGCGTCCCCTCACCGCTCGGAGCGTCCTGTGAGCGAGTCCCCGGACTGTTGACGTCATGACAAGAAAAAGTAAAGCTCATCTGACGAAACCCCTCTATATATACCCAATAATTAGTGACAAACGGTGGCACACGGTGACAAAAGTAAATTTGTTGGTAATGGCACGTTCATATGACGCTACTGTGAAGGTAAGGACACGTTATGGACCCGTTATAGGACGTTATGGGAACGTCAAGGCGTTAACAGGATGTTACCCATGCGTTAGGGAGGCGGCGCCGTCAGAATCAGGCGGTACCGCTTTGGAAACACCCGATGGCACTCCAGTATGAACACTGTAATGAGGACGGTATGAATACGTTATGAAGACGGTGGCACGGTATCAACACGTTCATGACACGTTCACAACCCGCTTACAACCCGTTGCAGACGGTGGATTTTTTGTTTGCCCGTTCATCACCGTTCTGTAACGGGTTATGAGCGTGTTGTGAACGTGTTCATACAGTGTGACCGTTTTCATAACGTATTCATACCGTCCTCATACCGTTCAACACCGTCCTCTTGCCGCTTACTTGCGGCCGGTGCCAGCCGGCCAAAGTTTTGAACATGCCCAAAACTTTCGCCGGGTCCCACCGGGTGTAAATAAGCGCCAACGCCCTATTAACGTGTTGCCCGCTTTGATAACGAACCACCGTGTGCCCTCGCCGTTCTCCACCGTCCGCAGACATTTTCGCGCACGGTGGCACACGGTAGGCCTACACGGCAGAGTGTGAGAGTCACTTTACTGCTCCACCAAACGTCCACATGCGGAGTCGTTTATCAACTAAAATATTCAAATTTATGGATGCTTCCTTCCCAGGTGTTTGTGTTGTTGAATCATTTCATTCACCTGCTATCATTCTTTGTACTCCAATTGCCAGAACGCAAATTACATTTTGGTTTTATAGTTTCATGCGGAGTCGTTTATCAACTATATGTATTCAAATTTATGAATGCTTCCTTTCCAGGTGTTTGTGGTGTTTATGCATTTCATTCATCTGTTATTATTCGTTGTACTCCAATTGTTAGAATACAATATGCCTTTTGGTTTTATAGTTTCATTCAATAAGTAAGTCAAAAAAAGAGTATGTTCTGCACAATAAAAACAATGTGTGTCCCTATTGTACAATGTAATGCGTCCCCTCATGTTGTAATAGTTAATTTACCCATTCACATAATGGAACTACCTGCCCGATGAAGCCAGTGGCCCGTGGCCCCTGGGCACTCAACACCGTGTGGGAGTCAGTTTGTAGTCAACTTCTTTTATGAGACAAATCCAAGCAAACGTTTCCATATGTTGCACTTTATTATAAATCACAATAAAGATAAAAAGATCAAGGTAATTACATTAATACTGGTCATGCCAGTATTATGTAAACATCCAAATGTATACATGTTATATTCCTAACAAAAACAGGATTTCATAGCCGGGAAATTATCAACAAATTCTGACCATGGTCACTATTACATCGGCCTAGAAGACATGGATGAGGATGGAACATACATATGGATTGATGAAACGGACCCTGGGTATGTATCAACTATCATCGTGGTATAATGCTACTCCTTTTTCAAAATCTTTTTTTCCCCTATATCGATTGTTCATTATGTCAATAGGTTTAATAATAGGCATTCGAGAGCAAAAAAGGAACACTAACCATTTGATGAGGAGGGGCTAAAACAAATCGTATAATTATTGTTATTAATTCACATTTTAATCAAATATTTAAATTCCAGAATTCTTCAGTCATGGAAAATCTTCCATATTTTAACCTGATATACCGAACTATGTCACGTGCCAAAAATTCAAATGTCTAAGATAAAATAATACTAGATACAAGATATTATTAGGTCTTTGCAAACAAGTTACATAGAAATTTGGTTTCCACTGGCGTTACAGTAATATTCAAGAAAATACATAATAGACAATTTGTGTTGAAATCAAAATTGATGTAGAGTGCTGAAGCAATCAAGTTTCTATTCTTTAGAGCATGAATTTGATCTTGATCGTTTATTTATACAAATCATTAACAACATGGATAGGTGACAGAAATACTCATTTCTATCCTCTTATGCGGTGCGTCACACCAACGTAGACAAATTACGTTTGTTTCTTATAGTTTTATTAATGCCCCCTAACCAAAAAACCCACCGTACTGAGGTTTTCTTCCTAAAGCAAAATCGTTTTTATATTAAAAAATTGACCATTCACATTCAAATTCACGCCACTAAAAGCATGTTTTCTGCACAATTATTTTTTGCTCGCAATTATTTCTGATAATGACATAACCTACAATGACCATGTTTGCTCTAAACGTAACCTTTGTCAACGAATGAATGAAAAACATCTAGTTTCATGCCAAATGTATCATTTAAATGCATTCACAAAGTAGTCATAAGCCTTTCATATTGATTTACCAGAAAATTTAATGTTATTTTTTTCCAAAGACACTTGAGTTATAATGTAGTAAATCTATGTCCAATATAGGCCTACATAATATTAAGCATTTCTAAGGAATTTAGGATGTGCTTAAATTTCTAAGTTGTATTGTTAGTCCTAATTGATATTAATCATTTTCAAGGTATACTAACTGGGATACTCCTCTATATACCAAATCGGACCAACCACCACCTCACTGTGCTGTGATGAGGTCTCGATTGAGCCTCACTGACCCGATACGTGGACGATGGAACCGAGTATCATGCACTTCAGGAAGACGAAATATCTGCCAAATACCTGTCGGTAGGTATTTCGAGTCGTTTGCATATGTTTAGTCTCCTTCTGAAGGAGCGTGTAAGATAACATTGTATACATATTTTAGATCAATTTTGGCAGACTGTTCTTATTTAAAATTGATCATGCGTGTGAATATAAATCAAATTTTATAATAATTTCGGAAAGAGAGAGAGAGAGAGAGAAAGACACACACATACACAAACACTCACACACAACGTAGCCATATCGAAAGATTACAATGGGAAAATAAAATAATGAAACCAATTATATATATAATTCAATTTCATATATAAATATTCGAAAGAAACATGTACTAGGCCTACTCCTAATGTTGTGTAAAAAAGGCCTATCAAGGTAATCATTGATTAGAATAATAACAATTACAAAATCAAGTGAAATTTATATCAATACAATTATATAAAAAAAAAACCTTACTGATACTGAATATCGATGTAATAATAATAATAATAATAGCTAGTTCTTATATAGCGCTTTTTTTCAATCAGCTATTTCGATCATACCTGCTGAGGCCTAGTTCTCATTTTTGTTTTCGTTCCGAAATAAGAAAAAGGACAACCGTTTTGATTCATCATCTATATTATACAGTAGGCTTGCGGGTGCACCATGTGAGAGAGAGAGAGAGAGGGTTGAGGAGTCCCGAAAAGGACTCTGACTCGGTAATCTTTCTTGGGGGTGTGTAGTCCTGAAAAGGACTGTTTTTTATTTTTCTTAGCTTATAGATATAAGGAGAACTATAGCGCTTGGAGAGGATGAGTGGCTCGACGTTTCGAACAGGTTGACTATCCGTCGTCAGGAGTGGACGAGATGGGTGGCGTGCGTGAGCTTATGTCACCGGGGTGCGGACGTCAGGGGGAAATAGGTGACCGTGTGGGCTTGAGTCATCGGGGGATGGACATGGATGGTCGGCTCGTTCGTCTGACTGTACCTCTGGGCTGGAGTCTCCGGGTTGCGGACTTAAGAGAGTTTCCAATCCATGAGTGGGGTGTGGTGTCGGCGAGACGCTGTATGTGTCCTTGACGTAGGCGGCGTTGCAGTCTGTTGTCGTCTGCTGTGCATTAGGGACTTTTAGATTTGCGTGGACTGATACGTGTGACGTCCATTCAAGGCAGTGCATTAAAAGGACGTCGATCGTAGCAATCCCCATTGTCTTCGTGCGAATCTAAAAGTCCCTATTGTAGCTGTGAGGCTGGCGGCTGCTTTTAAGGGTTCGGCGCGTGGCGGTGGTTGATGTACGGGTGTCTGTCGGGGCGGTGAGGGCGGTGGTGGAGGCGATGGTGGAGGAGGAGTGACCGGGTACTTGTTGATGAGGGGTTTCCAGTTGTCGTTGATGTATAATCCTGAGTCTTGGGGCACGGTGTTGTGGCGGTGAATTTCGATGGCTTCTGGGATTCGGCGTGTATGCCAGTGCTTCATTATGGAGATGAGATGACTGTTATCCCATTCGATGGTGTGTTTGTGTTGCTGGGCATGTTTGACGATGGCAGACTTATCCCAATCGCTGAGTCTGAAGCTGGTTCTGTGCTCCTTGAGTCTTGTTTCCAGATTTCTCCCCGTTTCACCAATGTAGACTTTTCCTACATTCGCATGGTATTTTGTAGACTCCAGCTTTCTTGTGGTTTGGATGCTTGTCTTTGTGGGAGTGGAGTATCGAATGGAGTTTGTTGGAGGAACCGTGTCGAAATTGGATGTCTGCTGCTTGAAAGATACGTTGAATCTTGTGAGAGGCTTGACCGATATATAGGGAAGAACAACAGTTTGCTTCGGTGCAAGCCTACTGTTTATCTACATCACCATGCAAGCCGACACTTACAAGCAGCATCATCTATATTGTTTTAATTTTTCTTTGTTTAATTATTCGAAAAATTATTCATTAAAATTTGTGAATATATATTTTATTGTATATAATTTTTTAATACAAATATGGTGATAAACTATAGGCTTGCTGGATGATTTCTAAACGCATGCAGATAAAATTATAGATAACAAATTGTCAATTTATATCAAAGACATCGTGTATGTACACAACGATGTCCGAGACGCTATTTAAAATATGTAATAATAATTATCCTTGCTTTTATAGCGCCTAACACTTACTTTATCAGAAGTCTCTAAGCGCTCTACAATAATGCAGCATAATTACCCTGCCTTTAGCGGTGCAGCTGTTACGCGTGCTGCGTTTCAAGGAATAAATTCCTACCAGGTACCAATTTACTTCACCTGGGTGGAGTGTGGCAAATGTATATGAATATGGTGGAATTTAATGACGATAGCACTCTTATAATCTTACCGAAACTATCTACAGACATTCCTCCGATCATCAAAGAGATTTCATACTTTAAATAATCGGCCCGGGCCCCCTCCCCTGTGAAAAAACAGGTTAAAACACGTTATTTTGTTACTTTGTTTGAAGGGGGAGGGTGCGATTTTCAAATTTGATGGGTGCCACACAAAAAAATAGAATTAGGGCTGAATAAATAACACCAACACAATGAGAAAATTACGATCTGTCGCAAATTTTAATCAATTAAGGTATGGGTTTTTCAAATTGGCCGAATCGGTAATGTCTCGTAATGTAGGGGCGGACAACTTTTTTTCATTTGGTCCAACACTAGAAATAACTAAATTATTAAAACAAATGAATCGGGAAGTCTGTTCTCTTTAGAGGACATATATATAAAGATATGCTATCCATAATACATTTGAGTTGTGACCCTTGGGAGGAAGTACTAGAAATTAATAATACAATTGTACACGGCTAACGGGAGAGTTGTCCGTGTCTACGTCACAATCCACGGACCAAATTGCCAATTTGTGATTAGTGCATATTTAGCGATCGCATTTTTCAAATATTCATGATTTTGTTAGTATTGGTCCGAATTATTACAGACACTTTCGCCATTCTATTTATCTCATTTTTCTGCTTTCATACAAATAAATTTATTATTCAATGTTTTATAAACAGGCGATGGCTATAGATGGCAAGAGCTCGGTGAATCTCAGTATCTCATCAAGTTCACATCTCGTGCAACGCCAAGTGCTGCCAGGGAAACATGTCAAAGTTATGGCGGTGATTTGGCTATCATCAAGACAGCCGAAGTCAACGTAAGTCTAATGACACATTTTCTACAGTATTCACACAGTCAAAATGATTAAGATAAGTAAACCTAAATTCCTACATTTTGTGTTTACCCCACCATAGTCACCGCAAACAACACCCAACCAAAATTTAATTGACCATAAATTATTCTCTCAAAATCATGTACGTTGTCGCTCTTAGATGTGTGTTTTGTGTGTGTGTGTGTGTGGGGGGGGGGGGGCTGGGCACCCATGTGGACTTGTTTCTGTAATGGGTTTCATTTCAGTGCAGGTATTTAAAATGCCTATTGTATATCGAAAAATCATGATTAACGCAGTGCTTTACTAAATTACACGGCAGAATCGAATGAAGGTAAATTCATTGCAATGTAATACTAATCAAAACAAAAAATTAAAGTCTGTCATCCCCCCAGAATTGAACACTTTATACAAAATCAGCATTTCCCCAATATTTGTTTCATTCAGAATCTGTTAAAGTGAGAAATTAGTAATTATTCTACACATTTTGTTATGATGATAAATTGTTTCATTAATAATTTATCGCGGGCCTACAAAGCTTTACAAAAAAGCTATTACGCTGATATTCTTATCATTAAATTATATCTAGGTTGCTATCAATGTTTAATTTCTTTTTTAAAGGATGAAAGGCGTTAGATTGAATAAGTGTTCAAACAGATACAACCATTTACCCAGGGGGCAAGACAGGTTCTTGAGACATGGAGTGTTGTAAAAGGTTGTTGGGTATCAACCTGTTCAGAGGAACTCCCTTAACAATTTCTAGGTGGACAACCTTGACAATTTTTTGCCGGAAAAAAATGGCGGCCATTTTTCAAAATGGCCGCCATGTATAACTACTGTTGTACAATTCTGGGGATTACTTTTTAACAGCACCTCATTTTATCATGTGTAAGATGTCATATGAAAGACAATTAAATTTCCTACAAGATGATACCTCATTCAATAAGTTTCGGGATGATTTGCATACCAATTTTGAGCCAAAAATGTGATTTTTTACCATTTTTTTCAAAAATATGAATTGCGCTAAAATACATATTTCTTCATATTTCTTTGATTATTATGCTAACTGACTCGAAACTTGCTTAAAAACTGTTCAGTACCCTGGTTGATATAATATCCAAATTTCAAGTCTATTACTTTTCTAACTAAAAAGTTATAGCGCTCTAAAGTTGACACTTTGTTATGAGCAAAAATGGCAAATTTGGTTGCTAAGGGCTATCTTCTCCTTAGGAACGGTAACATAGTGGCTTGAAAAATAGAATATATTACGAGAAATTGCTATCACCAAGCAGATGACTACTTTGATAGGAAGTTTGATGTCAAGTGATTCATTTTCATCATATGTTAATGATAAATATCGCTTAGTTCCCGTTGCTATGGTAATAATATGCCTAGCAACCGATATATAATGTGTTTTCAGAGTCAAATTAGGATATGGGTCAAATAATACGTAAAATCAGACCAGTTTCAAGTGACAGACATAATATGCCATCTTAAACATGTTCATAGTGCATGGTGTAGTTCAGAACTTTCACCCTTTCCCCTCCCTCCCCTGAAATGCCCCCCCCCCCCCCCCCATCAAAAGTAATTTTGGGGTGGGGCAGTATGTTGTTAAGGACATGATGGGTGTTCAGAAATGACGCAGGCTATCTGTCAAGTAAAAATGAGTTCTGGATCCAGGTGATAGTCATGAATTTCAGTCTGAATCATCGAGACAATGGATGTAGGGGTTCAGAATGTGCACCCTCTCCCCCTTCTGTGACCCTCCCTCTCTTCTAAAACAAAATTAGAGCAATTTGTCCAAAGCTGTATGCATAAAATACATTGCAATCGAAAAATTGGTCCAGTTTTTTTTTTCTCCAAGAAATCTCCACAATGCATTTAAAATCTAATGGTTAAAATTGCATGGGAAGTTTGTCAATGTCTTCCTACCCCCCCCCCCCCCCCCCCTGCCCCCATTAACCTGCTAAGTGTAAGATGATTACAGACATGGATTCAAATGATAGACTGGTATAATTCTCTAAAAAATAGATTCTTAAGGAATCAAATCAAATGATGAGTTGGAGTGGGGCAGGGGGTGCAGCTCCCCTGCCCATTTTGGATGTATCCATTTATTGGGCAATCGTCACCTCTTATCCAGGCAGCAATGGGCTAGAATAACGACATTTACGAGTATGAAGCTAGTTGCTGGAATGCATCTTATCTGGTGTATTTTGATGACGAAAATGACTTATTTACCGTAACTAGGTGTACTTTTTAAATGTTTGCAATTTGGAATTACACCACAATGGGCGAAAGAAGTCTTGTCAAATTATTTAAATATTTAAAAGGGATTATTAAAATGCCAATGCCCAACTCTGTTTGTGTGTCTCGGAGTCCCTCCACTCTCCTTATAGACTTTGGCCCAAATTAGATTTTACAAATATTGCCTTCTGCAAGAAACCAATAGACGTCATTAGTGACAATACAAGAGTCCAGTAAATTATCATCATTAAGAGTTATGATTTATCCAGTTTGATCAAAAGCCTTCCAACCAATCACAAACCAATAGATTTATATCTGTTTAGTACGCAGTGGCATCTCTATGGGGGTAGGGGCACGATCATTTAAAGAGAGCACAAAAAGGAGGGACACAAAACGTAAAAGAGAGAAAAAGAAAAGGGGAGAAAAGAAGAAAAGAAGACAACTTTTGATCCTATTGAATAAATGCACCTCAAGATGCGAGGCTAAATGCATTAGTAATATTATTTTGTTAAAGCTAGGTCGCGGCTCGCATTAGTAGGTTGCACGGGATCTCCTAATTTTGCACACAAATATAGATATAGTTTATAATTAGCATTTTTTTTAAATAGCTCCAAATTTGACACAGAAATGTAATTCCCCTTGCTTTGCCGCCTCTTATAAGTTTCACCAGCTTCTTGTGAGATATTGCACCCTTAATAACTGAATTTGTACACTGTGATTCAATTTTCTCAAAAGAAAATCATCTTCCAACCTTTGAAGAAAACTTCAACTCTTGAACAAATCTTATCTTTGGGATACCTTGCTATATTCCTTGACCGACGTGTTCGTTAATTTTGTTCACCATTTAAGTAGAAATGAATAGAAAACCACTTTTCTATGATTAAAATACAAAACTATACATAGACCTACAACTCGATCGCTTCCTAATTTGGTCGCCTCACTCACTTGCTTGTGCAGTTACGTAGATAAGTTTGGGCAATTATGGGGGGGGGGGCGCAGTTACATCTAGGCGCCACTATTCATACAGAGTTGTGAATTGATTTCAAGATATTCACGATAACGTTGGTTTGGACAAGGAGTATTATGCTCTTTAGTTGGATATATCACAACTAAGACGGGGCCCAGAATTCAAAAGATAGATGTGATTTAAGCGCAATACCTAATTGGGAGATACTAGACGGTTTGGGTTTAGAATTTGTACCCCACCCCTCTTTTTTCTTCTTTAAAATGAAAGACATCAATTGCAGATACTAGATGATAGCATCCTCTGCTGCTACCTGGTCTGCAATTTCTCTTCCATGGTTCCACCTTCACTTTATTGTGGTATCGGGCCATTTAGAAGCTTGTCGTAGGCAGTTGTGAGGGAGATCCCAGATGAAATTTTCTCATGAATAATAATAATATCGAATATTTAGGAGCACTAAAAACAATAAGTACCATAGCGCTTATAAATACAAATATATGAAAAGAGGACCAAAAAGTACAGTACAGGAAGTATATCACATATATCATTGGGGGAAAAGGTGAGTTTTGATTTCCCTCTTCGATTTGTCACAATGTGTTTGCACAAATCTTTGGTTCTTGTAAGAGTGTGTGGAGTTTGATATTATCTCCTCCATAAGGCACTCCAGCTACTTCAGGGCATCATTGGTGCTGTGGATGCAATCGGTGCATATTCACATATAAATCTTGAACCACGTCTCTGATCTAGGACTGAAATACTCTGGAACTCCCGTTTAATAGTATAGTCGTCCGGTATTAATCTGTCATATCTACCCCAAGTTCTTTAACAATTTTCTTGGTACCTGTCATGAAGTGATTCAACTAGCAATCATAGCAGGTCAAAACTGAGAGGAGCTTCCAGCTCATCCAAAAGCCGACTGATTGCAACATCATTATGATCATAAAGGTTCAATTTCAACAAATCAAAAGGAATGCTCAATTAGGACTTTGAGTTATTAATAAAGGATTTATATGTTATGTTTTATCATTACATACCAAATTATACCCTCACCAAATTAATCGAAACTAAATGACATCTCTGCTAAGCCTCCTCGCTATTTCCTCATTTGATTTTTAAAAACTTGATTTTGTATGCATAACTTGAACATTGGCCCCTTTCCCTTTATAAGCCCCTGATTATTACAAATCACTTAAATCGTTTAGACCCTGTCTGTCATATGCATCCAAATCTCATGTTATTTCACTAATGACTTTAACTGGTTTCTTGTCCCTCAACAAATTAATCAATCACTCAATCGTGACAAAGAAAGATAAATACTTATAGAAATCGACTTTTGTCAAACTTTAGAGAAAGAGGGAAATGAAGCAAGAAGGATATGGTGTTGGCATAATTATGTTTGCCCTTAAAAATTCAGGCATAATTGATTAACACTGATTTTTCAAAATTACATTGTACTTGGCACTAATATCTAGTTTATCTACATATTATTTACAACTATGTGAGCGTGGATGGGCATGTCACACGGAAGGGGTGAGGTGCAAGTTATGACCCCATTACCAAGTGTGTACATTTAAATGTTTCACAGTGTAAATCCTGTCTATTATTTTAATATAAGTCTCATTTATTCTGTATTGATAATCGGTTTCTGTCACAAAACTGTAGATTAGATCTTGATTTATGACTTATTTGTCTGGATTTATTTCAAAATTCAAAGGGGAAGAGCGGGTAATGTCAAACTTTTCCCTGTATCATTTGATTCTTCATCTATTTTTGAAATTAAGTGTACTTTTGAAATAAATGATGCTCTCATTAATTTTGAAAGTGTGTATATGTCTCGGAGTCATGGGGGGAGGGGAATTGGCATGTCACAGAAACGGTAGTGGCATTTGAATTGCAGGTTCTAATGACTTTCATCAATGTCTTTCAATCTAGCAAAACAAATATAACAGACGTACAAGTTTTGAACCAAACCGTCCAGTATCGCCGATTTGTTGTTGTTGTTGTTATTAATAGCTTCGTAGCTATTGGATTATGCCAAAGGTTTGAGATGAAAATTATGGAGGGGGGGGGGGCGGGGCGGCAAGATAATTTCACTATAGTCTACCAAGAGATTACAGATGCTGTGTGAAGATTATTTCAAATCTGTTTTGTTAACAACTTACTTTATTAATATAGCTTCGCACTAATTGCTCTAATTTTGTTCTAGGAGAGGGGGGAGGATCACAGAAGGGGGAAAGGGTGCACATTATGAACCCCTACATCCATTGTCTCCATGATTCAGACTGAAATTCATGACTATCACCTGGATCCAGAACTCATTTTTACTTGACAGATAGCCTGCATCATCTCTGAACACACATCATGTCCTTAACAACATACTGCCCCACCCCAAAATTACTTTTGATGGGGGGGGGGGGGGGCATTTCAGTAGAGGGAGGGGGTAGGGTGAAAGTTGTGAACTACACCATGCACTATGAACATGTTCAAGATGGCAAGTTATGTCTGTCACTTGGAACAGGTCTGATTTTACGTATTATTTGACCCATATCCTAATTTGACTCTGAAAACACATTATATATCGGTTGCTAGGCATATTATTACCATAGCAACGGTAACTAAGCGATATTTATCATTCAAATATGATAAAAATGCATCATTTGACATCATACTTCCTATCAAAGTAGTCATCTGCTTGGTGATAGCAATTTCTTGTGATATATTCTATTTTTCAAGCCACTATGTTACTGTTGCTAAGGAGAAGATAGCCCTTAGCAACAAAATTTGCCATTTTGGCTCTTAACAAGGTGTCAACTTTAGAGCGCTATAACTTTTTAGTTAGAAAAGTAATAGACTTGAAATTTGGATATTATATCAACCAGGGTACTGAACAGTTTTTAAGCAAGTTTCAAGTCAGTCAGCATCATAATCAAATAAATATGGAGAAATATGTATTTTCGCGCAATTCATATTTTTGAAAAAAATGGTAAAAAAATCACATTTTTGGCTCAAAATTGGTATGCAAATCATCCCGAAACTTATTGAATGAGGTATCATCTTGTAGAAAATTTAATTGTCTTTCATATGACATCTTACACATGATAAAATGAGGTGCTGTTAAAAAGTAATCCCCAGAATTGTACAACAGTAGTTATACATGGCGGCCATTTTGAAAAATGGCCGCCATTTTTTTCCGGCAAAAAATTGTCAAGGTTGTCCACCTAGAAATTGTGAAGGGAGGTCCCCTGAACACGTTTATACCAACCGACCTTTTACAACATCCCATGTCTCAAAACCCCCCAAGTCGGGGTTTTGCCCCCTAGGTAATTATGTCGCAATATTCGAGATGAAATATGAAAAAATGTCAATGCATAGTTAATGACGTAATGCAGTTAACATGCACAGTTTATACATAAGAAGGGGATAGTCAGATATAGATTAAAAAAAAGAGGCGTAAAAGAGAGAGAAGAAGAGCGCGAGAAAAGGAGAGAGATTATAGAGAGAAGGGGCTGGGTGGCAGGGAGAAAGAGAGAGAGAGAGGGAGAGAGAAAGTCCTTAAAACATTGTTAATCACAAGGAACGCTCTAGATGACGCTAAGGGTTCCCGTTCTGACTCATTTTGTGAAAAAATCATCAATTGATCATGATTTTTCTTCTCTATTTTGATTACAGACATTTCTCAAAGCGCTACTTCCCCCATGTAATTCAAGTGATCCATATTACTGTTACTGGTTTGGGCTCCGTAGGAGTGGCAGAGGAGATTTCACCTGGCTGGATGATTCTACACTCCAGTATGCTCTTCATATTATGATTCATCTGTCAAGATCAGTCAATATAAAAGACTACATGTTGATGAACGCCTATATATATATGCATGTGTAGATTCAATATGTAAATACAGTTGTCATCCAAACAATTTTCATTTACATGGATCAGTGCCCATAAAATATTACATAATTGATTAGCGTACTTTGTAATATCTTTGTTCAAAATGAATATCAAGGAGATGGATGTGAAAGCTCGGCACAACATTACAAGATCATGATGTTAACACCAAAATTTCAGCTCTATTTCTTTGCATGCCAAGTACCTACAGGATTCATGTGGCACATTAAGGAGAGGGGGGGGGGGGCGTTGAGGGTATCGCGAATATAGATTTGAATTCAAATTCAGTTTAAAGATTGTTTTCCGAACCTCAATTATTATTTTCAATATTTCATGACAAAATAAAATAACAAGAATAATTACAAAAAAAAGTAAAGACAGTAATGATGAGGATAACTATAAAAATAATAATAATACTTACAATGATTAGAATGATAATAATCATTAACAAATAATAACGATAATAATGAACTATGATGATTATACAAATTCTGATAATTATAATAATAATAATGCTTGTGACGATAGTGATGATGATAATAATAATAATGATTATGATAATATGAACTTAATTTATAAAGCGTTTTTCCTCCAAGGTATAATGATTGGTATACCACCACGGATCCAAATGATGCTGACTCCTGGGGTTGTCTTGGTCTACGTGGTGGCCCTTCATGGTATGACCTGACTTCACAGCAATCTCTCCCGTACATTTGTGAGCGTACACGAGGTATGAATTTTGGTGATCCAACATTAATTGCGTTCTGGTGACAGTTGCTCCAAACTATATTTCAACAAACGCATTGTCTAGGGATCATACGGGAAGTTGTGTTTAGTTTAGGTTTAGGTTCGGGGTTTGCATTAGGATAAACTGCTGAGGTTTGGAAGTCGTTCAGTGTATAATAAATTGACCGCAGAGCAATTGTCGCTGGAGCATGTTTCGTACTAGCTAAACTTTGAATTGTTTTACAAATATTTCGGATATTGTGCCACCTCGTAATAAAACGAAATCCGTTGATATTCTAATGTGTCTAATCTCCATTTGAGAACATCATTATGATATGCCTTGCTGAATTTGCATTGAGAATGTTCACTCACTACAAGAAATGCTACTGCATATTTTTTGTTTCGTGGAAAAAAAATAATGTTCTTAAATCTTGATCATTCTTATAACGAATAAATACACAGTTCAGATAGTGGGTGAATAAATTCCCTTTAAAAAATTACAACAAATGCAAGCGTTCCCTGTTTTCATACTCATTTGGAGACCAGAAAATATGTTAGTCCCTTTTTGTTGAACATTTAAACAGTACACAGTTTATCATCAATGGGCTCTGTAGAATTATAGAAAAGCAATTTTTGTTAAAATCACAATCTTTCTCATCGCGATACACTCTCAAATAGAAAGTCTGTTTTATTACAGTGTTTGATGGAAGCAGTGAAGCATCATTTGGAGGTATGGATTACTTCATCTCTCCTTCATGGCTAGCTCGGTCTTTCTCAGATGCACGGACCTTCTGTCAGTATCATGGAGCTGATTTAGCAGTTATCAAATCTCACGATATCAACGTATGTTCGAGTACATTTACTTCTTTTCATTCATCAATCAATTTCCAAAATGTAATATCATAAAACGTATTTTAACTTTTGTTATCTTATTAGTTTCACAGCTGGGAGGTTTACGGAGCTATTGAGCTGGTCTGTCGCTAGGTATATTGAGAGAAAATATTGAACGAATTTTGTGACGTAATAGGCAAACCGGAATGGAATCTGATGGGATGATATCCGAAGCCAATACTCATTTAACAATTACAAAACATGGGTACTTCTTTCAAAACAGGCTGTTCTCTGATGACGCAATATTTCAAGCGCGCTGATACCATGATATTGTTAGATCCTTTCTCTTATTCATGTTAATTTGTGAATAGTTAAGTGGATGTATTCCCAACATCAATTCGCATTAAGGACCATAAACGACAAACAGTCCGTTGAAAGTAGCTCTAAGCACCTTCCAATAATTACACTTAGAATATTATATACTAAGCGCCAGACGGGGTTTTATTCAAGTCTATATTTTAAATACTGCCTGTCGGATTTACAGCAGGTGATTGAACTGTGTTATTTTTGTGTTGGTTCATATTTTTGAAACACGAAAAGCAACTCATGTTTACAAAGTGAAATTGTTTCTTATCCTTCTAACAGACCTTTCTTCATGGCAGAATTTCGGGATTAAGTAACCCTGTATTTTTTGGCTTGACTGACCAAGAGGTAGAAGGCATATTTAGATGGATCGATGGAACACCTTTACAGTAGGTTCAATAAAATAATAGAGAATTCAAACTTAATCGTTTCTACTCTGAAATGACTGCCAAGCTCTAACTTACTTGTATTTCTCTTTAAATTAATAATTTGTAAATATTTGTAGATTGAGATAATAAAAAAAAATTAGAAGTTTGTGAACATTTTTCAATATAACTCAATACATTTTAAATCATGAAATTTGTCCATCTGAAAAGTTTCGTATGCCTAATTTCCTTTAATAATCACACTTCGATCGCTAACGTTTATTTTGATAATGAATGGCAATGAGCAGTAAAAAAAAAGTTTAAAAAAGAAAAGAAAAACGCATTTTGAATTCCGTAATGCGATGAATATTATTGTGTGTGTATACTTTATCAATAATTTTTTTATCTCATGCACATATATCCAAGTGCATATTTTTGTTAATCCTAAACAAAAATACAATTCTCTAATAAGCAATACAAATAGCCTGTACGTTATACAGTAGTGCATATTTTGCTTTTGAATGAATACATTTCAAGAATTATTCTTGAGTTAGATTAAAAAGTGTCGTTGGGATCATTACATTTTGATTAAGAGAGTATATTCTTATATATGTTTCGGCTAAAAGGTCCAGTTGAGAAACTAAAAATTTAAAAGCCAAGATATAAGAAAGTGCACTTATATGACATGAGGTATTGCACTTCAATTGTCAGAACTCTGCTAATGCAAAATATTTATCTATGAATAAAATAAACCTTTAATATTTTTTATTCTTACGTATAATTATATATTTTTTCTAATTGCATGTGTTAGTTTTCCATTCTCCTTTATGCAATACACACAGGTATTCAGCATGGATGGATTCTGAACCCAATGACGATGGTGATGAAGACTGTGCAGCTCTATCTTCTGATCCAGACATGGGATGGCTTGATATCTCGTGTAATCTCGACCAGCCCTTCATATGTGAACGCTATCAGAGTAAGTCACTTAGACCTAACACGTATAATCGTTTCTGTTTCATCGCCCAAACGTAATTCTTTTCTTACAAATTGCTTGAAGGCCTTTTAAATGGAACTATATCACTTAATACACGGTTGTCCACTTGCAGCAAACTCGTGCATGTTACCCCCACCCATGTTGTTCGTTTTTTCCCCTTAAAATAAGCGGGTTTTACCCTTCTGGATAAGACACCGGAATATGCATCTATCTATCTAGTGGCTAGGGGTTTGCATCTCTCGGATGATGACGTTAAAGGTCGGTCCACAGACGTAAATAATCATATCTGATTGATACACGTCTGTAAAAAACCCAATTACACACACACACACGCATCATCGCAAAGGTTGCAAAGATCCTGTTGAAAATTATATGCTTGAAAGTGAAGCTAAAAGACATCTTTTTTATTCAAATTTCGAACCCCTTGAAAGTGCTAAAATTCAATCGATTTTATCTTGTGTCAAATAACTCGTGAAATTACGAGATAATGAAAACAAATATTATTAGAGGATGCAAAGTGACTTTGCTTCATAAAGTTTCGCTTTTCACAACCTTTCAAACGACTTGTGAATCTTTTCCTACATGCTACATGCTAGGAATCCCTTCTGCATCACTAATGTTCTTTGGCAAGACATAAATTACGTTTTCCCATCTAGACCCAGGTGTAGTAAGTGAGTACTTGGTAGGATTTATTCCTTGAATGCACCGAGCGTTGAGTGCTTTGGTTAAAAGTGGAGCTGATAATACCCCAAAGTATATATTCATCTGGCAATATAGATGAAAGATCCATGTAGGCGGGTGAATTCACGATCTTCTCATCACTGGCCACATGTTTTATTATATCAGGTTGAGTATAATAAATGCAATGACACATAATAATAATAATAATAATAATACTCAGTTTTTATATAGCGCAAATTACAATTAAGTCTCTAAGCGCTGTGGAAATAGAAAAAATAATTCGAAATTCCTTCTGATAATGGCAATCACTTTGTTTGAATCAATATTTAGACGTTCCCGAATATGAGTGGAGTCGCTTTGATGGAACCCTGTACTATATCTCTCAATCCTCGATGACGTCATACTCGTTTGCCAGAAGGTTCTGCCAGGCTCAAGGAGGTGATCTTGCCCAGCCTAAAACAGAAGAAATCAATGTAAGACTTTAAAGTCATATTGACAAGTTTTATTCTAAATATTGAACGTATAACTGAGACGTGATTGAAACTTAAACGGTCATTTAACAAATTTGTCAGTAAAAGTAGAAAATAAAAGCAATATAAGAAATGTGAGGAAGTAGAAAATCTGTTAGGTTATGTGAAAACAATTGGGAAAGAATGTAAAAGGTAACAATGCAGCATGATATCGTCGTGATAAGTCAATTACAAGGAAAGTAAATTATATTTTATTTTAACTAGTATGTCATAGACTATAGACATATCGACAAACGTATCCCACTATCATGATCATGGCATATTAGAAATAATCATCGGTGATTTTATCTTTCTGATTTATTCTCTCAACGCATTCACCAGATGCATCTCATCCAGCTGGCTGAAGGTAACTCGTACTGGTTTGGACTCGATGATAGCAATCCAGAGGGCACGTTCAAATGGATTGATGACACTCTACTCGATAACAATGTGTATGTGTTAAACTGTAATATTCATGCACACACAGAACAATGTCTTACGTAACCTACTCGTGACAAACTGTGATCACATAATGTTGGAGTCAGAATGCAATAGGTCGAAACTGTATAACTTTAATAACACGATTATTGGAGGTGACAGTTGTTATTCATGAAGCTTAGGATGGCTTTCTCCAATGGATTGAAGGCACCCTCTCCCTTGAGCAAGTTGAAAACGATAAATGTGGGTAAACTTCTTTGTGTATGTGGACTTCACGGAGCCTAAAATACAAGCCATGATCATGATTTGAAAGAAATGTACATTTATAGTTTGATTAATATACATTTTAAATGCAGCTCGAATTAAACCCCTGAGGCCCTGACATGCCACTTTCGCATGGACACGATTAAATGCCCTTTAAAATTAAAAATTTAGTTTATGAATACTTTAGTTATACATTGCTGTCGTCCATATTCTTACCGTTGCAGATTTCCTGCTTGGTCGAACGTTGATGCAACCCTATTTCAGGATGAAAGATGTGTTCATCAGCAGGTTGATAATGGATGGAGAAAACTACCATGTACATCCTATCTCAGGTTCGCATGTGAAAAACCTCCGAGTGAGTATTGGAATTATATAATATCCTCTATATTCTAGAGTACTCTTTTATGGTAGGGTCCATGTTCAAACATGTCTGCTCCACCTTATCACATTGAATTGTAAACGCAAAAAAAAATTAGGTACAATATCATGTTTCATTCCAAAAGGAGCTAAATCCAAATCGGTTTCATTCCGAAAGGAGCTAAATCCACTTTGAGTAAATCACCTTTTTTGTCCTCCACTTTCCCTTTAACAATGTACCTTCATGTTGTTATATACGTTAAAAGTGTCGCCCTGGACCAATAATATATGATAAGAAAAAAATCTACCAGTTATTTCTAATTTTTACTAAATTATTAGATTTTGTGGATTTAGCTCCTTTTGGAATGAAACATGGATTTAGCTCCTTTTGGAATGAAACGGATTTAGCTCCTTTTGGAATATAAATGTGATATGTTGTCTACTTTCTTTTCAAAAGGTTTTTTTAGTTGTGATTTCATTATTATTAATGTACAAAGCACTTTGCTATTTTAATTAGCTATTTCGATCATCCCTGTTATAACCGAGTTCTCACTTTTTTTGTATCGTTCCGAAATAAGAAACACGACAAAAACTGAACAAAGGATCAAGTTTTTTAGTTCAGTGTATATGGTCTAGCTTATCTAAGCAATAATAAAGGGGATAATATTTCAGTTACCGTCTGCCAGGTGATGTCCCAAAAACTTTTACGTGCATGTTGAATCGTTAAGTACAACGTCTAAATATCAAATTGCATTATTTGGATGATATTCTTGAATCCTAAGATGTTAGTCCATATATAACTCTTAATGTAATTTGAAAGATTGTGCTTACTGTAAATCATTAAACCATCATGCCCAAGCTTAAAGATTATCAGGCTTTCTGCCTGTTATCTTAACCGTTTTCATTCTTTATCTATAATATTGTTTTAATTGTATTTTAAAGAAACAAATTAAGTACAATTTCTTTCATTTACTATGGCGAATCACCCTGATAAAATAAAAATCAACTTAATACGATAAAATACAAAATGTTTCTACTAGCATCGCTATCATTATCATTGTTGTCTTACCATGTTTACAGTTGAAGGTCAGGAATGTTCTACACCAGGGTTGGATGTGTTCGGTGTCTATCAGTATGTCTTCTACCATGGTGATGGCATCAGGACATTCTCTGAAACACGTGCATACTGTCAAAGTATAGGGGGTGACATGCCAATCATCACATCAGCAGAACAAAATGTATGTGCATGTAAATACTTTTACCATGTATTATTAAAACCCTATACAGTTTAACTAAACAAGGCGAGTTCTTTTCAACCATTGCCTTAATATCTCTACGATGTATCGGGAATATCTGGCAAATTTCGATTTTTTTTTTTTTGGTCTCTTTTCTTTTCAGAATAGATATGGGGGGGGGGGGGTGTTCACAAAGATCCTAAGTTGAACTTATCTCTAAGTTGGACTTGAAAATTATGGAAAGCCATTAGCATCTTTGAAAATATTTTGTAAAAGTTATTTTAAAAGGCATTAAATGTTAATAAAATTAATCAAATTTTCTATTATCGATGAGATTTTATGTTCTTGATGTGTAATTTATAAAAAGTCTAAAACACTTAATTTTTTCATTTGAATATATTTTATTTTAAGGCTACAAATGGCTCTCCATAATATTTAGGTCCAACTTAAAGTTTAGTTCGACTTAGGATCTTTGTGAAACACCCCCTTGGACTCTTTTTATTGATTCTTTTATTCCCCGACTATACGCGTTAAGCCGAGTGATGGCGCGATCCCAAGAACCTGTTCGAAAAAGGTTCTCAGGATCGCGCCCTCACGAGGCTTATTACGCGTATAGTCAGCGATTAAAAGAATCAATAAAAAGATCGAGTCCAGAATGACTAGACCACTCACTATGGAGCATTAATACTACAATGTTGGTAATAACCTATAGCGCCTTTCATCTTCTGAGAAATTATGAATGCGGTTTATAATAGTTAAACAAACATATTACATATAACTACTAATTCATGAACTACAGATAAAAAAAAAATAGGAACACGATTAATCATAACACGTACATTAATGTAGTTCAAATGACATTAGAAATGAGATTTCAGTTGTATTCCAGCAAGGCGCCATTTTACAAACGCGTACATGCCAATATAACCACATGAATGTTTACATCCTACCGGATACCCATTTAAAGATGCTTAAACTTGGGTATATAGAGGGCAGCACACGGACACTGCCATAATCTCCCGAAGGAAACTCACTGGCCCGAATTCACAAAGGAGGTTTATCGACAAACCTCCTTTGTGAATTCGGGCCAGTGTGTACATCAGAGCGCTTTCGGAGAGCCGCGTGTAATACCATACTAATCGTACATAATACAGTCATAGCAGGGAGAGTGTAAGAGCATTTTTAGTGTACGTACAGTAGTGAAATCATGTGCGCGTACGTTGCGAGCTAGTCCAGAATCTGCACGGTCCTTTATAATTCCCTACACACTTGATTCAAGCCGCAAGATGGCGTTATCAACAAACTCATAATTATTCACCAGCCCGCGTCTTAATTTTTTTTGTACCACGGCGAGCCAAGATTCATATTATATCATGAATATTCATGAACGGGTTGGGGAAAAAAGTGTAGATTCTCTTGAATATTCACGTAAGATCAAAGACGCTTGGAACGCATGCGCTATGCTTTAATTTATTGCACGCCAATTTCCATCAAACTTTTGCAAGCGGTTTATTTTCATTTTGGACTATTATATTATAATTAGCCTGCAGTAGCCATTTGGCCACTTAATCACCAAGAGGTCTTAGCCCAATTACAAATGATAATATTTTTCCATATATCATTTAATTTGAAAGTGCAATTTGGTCCAATGTCTAGTTACTGTTTTGATTTAAAGCCTGTCTGCACTACTTGCGCCCTCTATATAGCAAACAATACCAAAGCGGTACGCCTTTCCCCCCATTTTCTTACGTTAATTGAGAGCTGATTTGATGAGATAGCCAGCTGTCAGTACGTCTTATCCCTCATGGCCAAACTAGCTAGTGCAGACAAGCTTTAAGCAAATAGTGCATTAGATTTATTGTCATCATCAGGGCCTATTGTTATAGACCCCTTTTATTAGTAGTATTAATAGCAGTAGTACATGTAGTAGTAGTATTAGTAGTATTGTTATCAGTTTTATTATTATTATTATTATTATTATTATTATTATTATCATTATTTCTATTATCATTATTACCATCATCATCATAATTATTATTATCATAATTTCTATTATTATTATCATCATCATCTTTATCATTATTATTGTTAGTGCTATAG
Organism: Strongylocentrotus droebachiensis; assembly: GCA_035222895.1. Lineage (NCBI taxonomy): Eukaryota > Metazoa > Echinodermata > Echinoidea > Camarodonta > Strongylocentrotidae > Strongylocentrotus > Strongylocentrotus droebachiensis. The sequence goes on from JAVYIG010002786.1 coordinate 181,770, forward strand.
TAGTAGCAATCAGCAGTTGCAGTATACTACTTCAATTACCATTTGCCTTACAGGCCCATATACTAGTAGTCGCAGTACTAGTATCACATACAATTTACCAAAACGTCTGGATCTTGGTTTCCACCTAATCACCATTTATTTATTTATTTATTAAATTTTTGTTGTATAGTCTCGAATATTACACAGAAGTAAAGATAATAGCAGAGCTACTTTTAAATAATTGATCACTACATTAGACAAACAAAACACAAGAAGGGCCTACATGATGATATATTTGCATTTTTATTGCAACCCATTATGAATAAAAAAAAAGAGATCATGGCTGCTAACTTTCTAGGATTAAATGAAAGCAATTCATATGGAAACGTTGTATCATCCGCTCAATCTGACTTGCGTGCATAGAACAAATACGCACTTTTCCATGAAAAAGTGAAGTTTTCTAAAATGTGCGTTTCTTTCCAGCATTGGGGTGTCCGGAAGTCACTCGAGTAACTTTTCATAAAGTATAAATTAAAAAGACCATATGCAAATTTTCTGTACTTTTGTCGGAAAAAAATATATTTATCCAGTACAATGTCGTCTCTTTTTGCGTTGGAGAAGAGCAATTAGCGAGATTCAATCACACTTTGGCCGCTCTCGCAAGCTCTCACTCGTTTCACTGTGGTCAAGCGACTTTGGGGCAAGCGGTTAATGAAAATACTAATCGTTAACTTTCTTCTGGTATTAAACTTGTTTTGATTGATTGTATAATTTTGTCGGAATAAAGGAAACAAAAAGGTTTGACCAATAACTTATCAGCGTCTGATTTGACCTTTTGACCTTTGAATTCCCTGATGCAAGCGCATATAAACAGGCTCTAATGACGTCATCTTCGCTAAATCGGTGTCTTTTATCGTAAAATGCTACACTTCCACAATGTTTATACATCTTGTTTTAATTATTAGTAAGATATAACATATTTTGTCTGATATCACTGAAGTTTTGGGTTTTATTTAATGAGTAATTTTAAAATTAGAGCCATTTTACTGTTTTTATTTTAAAATACTGGATCGTACCATTAAAGTCGCAGGGTAGAAAGATGTATTTTCCAACCGCGCCAAATTTAATTTACGTTCCAACAGTCTGTTAAATGGGTTCGTGTTGCTAAGAATCCACTGCTTACTGCTCCACCAAACGTCCACATGCGGAGTCGTTTATCAACTAAAATATTCAAATTTATGGATGCTTCCTTCCCAGGTGTTTGTGTTGTTGAATCATTTCATTCACCTGCTATCATTCTTTGTACTCCAATTGCCAGAACGCAAATTACATTTTGGTTTTATAGTTTCATGCGGAGTCGTTTATCAACTATATGTATTCAAATTTATGAATGCTTCCTTCCCAGGTGTTTGTGGTGTTTATGCATTTCATTCACCTGTTATTATTCGTTGTACTCCAATTGTTAGAATACAATATGCCTTTTGGTTTTATAGTTTCATTCAATAAGTAAGTCAAAAAAAGAGTATGTTCTGCACAATAAAAACAATGTGTGTCCCTATTGTACAATGTAATGCGTCCCCTCATTTTGTAATAGTTAATTTACCCATTCACATAATGGAACTACCTGCCCGATGAAGCCAGTGGCCCGTGGCCCCTGGGCACTCAACACCGTGTGGGAGTCAGTTTGTAGTCAACTTCTTTTATGAGACAAATCCAAGCAAACGTTTCCATATGTTGCACTTTATTATAAATCACAATAAAGATAAAAAGATCAAGGTAATTACATTAATACTGGTCATGCCAGTATTATGTAAACATCCAAATGTATACATGTTATATTCCTAACAAAAACAGGATTTCATAGCCGGGAAATTATCAACAAATTCTGACCATGGTCACTATTACATCGGCCTAGAAGACATGGATGAGGATGGAACATACAGATGGATTGATGAAACGGACCCTGGGTATGTATCAACTATCATCGTGGTATAATGCTACTCCTTTTTCAAAATCTTTTTTTTCCCTATATCGATTGTTCATTATGTCAATAGGTTTAATAATAGGCATTCGAGAGCAAAAAAGGAACACTAACCATTTGATGAGGAGGGGCTAAAACAAAATCGTACAATTATTGTTATTAATTCACATTTTAATCAAATATTTAAATTCCAGAATTCTTCAGTCATGGAAAATCTTCCATATTTTAACCTGATATACCGAACTATGTCACGTGCCAAAAATTCAAATGTCTAAGATAAAATAATACTAGATACAAGATATTATTAGGTCTTTGCAAACAAGTTACATAGAAATTTTGTTTCCACTGGCGTTACAGTAATATTCAAGAAAATACATAATAGACAATTTGTGTTGAAATCAAAATTGATGTAGAGTGCTGAAGCAATCAAGTTTCTATTCTTTAGAGCATGAATTTGATCTTGATCTTTTATTCATACAAATCATTAACAACATGGAGTGGTGACAGAAATACTCATTTCTATCCTCTTATGCGGTGCGTCACACCAACGTAGACAAATTACGTTTGTTTCTTATAGTTTTATTAATGCCCCCTAACCAAAAAACCCACCGTACTGAGGTTTTCTTCCTAAAGCAAAATCGTTTTTATATTAAAAAATTGACCATTCACATTCAAATTCACGCCACTAAAAGCATGTTTTCTGCACAATTATTTTTTGCTCGCAATTATTTCTGATAATGACATAACCTACAATGACCATGTTTGCTCTAAACGTAACCTTTGTCAACGAATGAATGAAAAACATCTAGTTTCATGCCAAATGTATCATTTAAATGCATTCACAAAGTAGTCATAAGCCTTTCATATTGATTTACCAGAAAATTTAATGTTATTTTTTTCCAAAGACACTTGAGTTATAATGTAGTAAATCTATGTCCAATATAGGCCTACATAATATTAAGCATTTCTAAGGAATTTAGGATGTGCTTAAATTTCTAAGTTGTATTGTTAGTCCTGATTGATATTAATCATTTTCAAGGTATACTAACTGGGATACTCCTCTATATACCGAATCGGACCAACCACCACCTCACTGTGCTGTGATGAGGTCTCGATTGAGCCTCACTGACCCGATACGTGGACGATGGAACCGAGTATCATGCACTTCAGGAAGACGAAATATCTGCCAAATACCTGTCGGTAGGTATTTCGAGTCGTTTGCATATGTTTAGTCTCCTTCTGAAGGAGCGTGTAAGATAACATTGTATACATATTTTAGATCAATTTTGGCAGACTGTTCTTATTTAAAATTGATCATGCGTGTGAATATAAATCAAATTTTATAATAATTTCGGAAAGAGAGAGAGAGAGAGAAAGACACACACATACACAAACACTCACACACAACGTAGCCATATCGAAAGATTACAATGGGAAAATAAAATAATGAAACCAATTATATATATAATTCAATTTCATATATAAATATTCGAAAGAAACATGTACTAGGCCTACTCCTAATGTTGTGTAAAAAAAGGCCTATCAAGGTAATCATTGATTAGAATAATAACAATTACAAAATCAAGTGAAATTTATATCAATACAATTATATAAAAAAAAAAACCTTACTGATACTGAATATCGATGTAATAATAATAATAATAATAGCTAGTTCTTATATAGCGCTTTTTTTTCAATCAGCTATTTCGATCATACCTGCTGAGGCCTAGTTCTCATTTTTGTTTTCGTTCCGAAATAAGAAAAAGGACAACCGTTTTGATTCATCATCTATATTATACAGTAGGCTTGCGGGTGCACCATGTGAGAGAGAGAGAGAGAGGGTTGAGGAGTCCCGAAAAGGACTCTGACTCGGTAATCTTTCTTGGGGGTGTGTAGTCCTGAAAAGGACTGTTTTTTATTTTTCTTAGCTTATAGATCTAAGGAGAACTATAGCGCTTGGAGAGGATGAGTGGCTCGACGTTTCGAACAGGTTGACTATCCGTCGTCAGGAGTGGACGAGATGGGTGGCGTGCGTGAGCTTATGTCACCGGGGTGCGGACGTCGGGGGGAAATAGGTGACCGTGTGGGCTTGAATCATCGGGGAATGGACATGGATGGTCGGCTCGTTCGTCTGACTGTACCTCTGGGCTGGAGTCTCCGGGTTGCGGACTTAAGAGAGTTTCCAATCCATGAGTGGGGTGTGGTGTCGGCGAGACGCTGTATGTGTCCTTGACGTAGGCGGCGTTGCAGTCTGTTGTCGTCTGCTGTGCATTAGGGACTTTTAGATTTGCGTGGACTGATACGTGTGACGTCCATTCAAGGCAGTGCATTAAAAGGACGTCGATCGTAGCAATCCCCATTGTCTTCGTGCGAATCTAAAAGTCCCTATTGTAGCTGTGAGGCTGGCGGCTGCTTTTAAGGGTTCGGCGCGTGGCGGTGGTTGATGTACGGGTGTCTGTCGGGGCGGTGAGGGCGGTGGTGGAGGCGATGGTGGAGGAGGAGTGACCGGGTACTTGTTGATGAGGAGTTTCCAGTTGTCGTTGATGTATAATCCTGAGTCTTGGGGCACGGTGTTGTGGCGGTGAATTTCGATGGCTTCTCGGATTCGGCGTGTATGCCAGTGCTTCATTATGGAGATGAGATGACTGTTATCCCATTCGATGGTGTGTTTGTGTTGCTGGGCATGTTTGACGATGGCGGACTTATCCCAATCGCTGAGTCTGAAGCTGGTTCTGTGCTCCTTGAGTCTTGTTTCCAGATTTCTCCCCGTTTCACCAATGTAGACTTTTCCTACATTCGCATGGTATTTTGTAGACTCCAGCTTTCTTGTGGTTTGGATGCTTGTCTTTGTGGGAGTGGAGTATCGAATGGAGTTTGTTGGAGGAACCGTGTCGAAATTGGATGTCTGCTGCTTGAAAGATACGTTGAATCTTGTGAGAGGCTTGACCGATATATAGGGAAGAACAACAGTTTGCTTCGGTGCAAGCCTACTGTTTATCTACATCACCATGCAAGCCGACACTTACAAGCAGCATCATCTATATTGTTTTAATTTTTCTTTGTTTAATTATTCGAAAAATTATTCATTAAAATTTGTGAATATATATTTTATTGTATATAATTTTTTAATACAAATATGGTGATAAACTATAGGCTTGCTGGATGATTTCTAAACGCATGCAGATAAAATTATAGATAACAAATTGTCAATTTATATCAAAGACATCGTGTATGTACACAACGATGTCCGAGACGCTATTTAAAATATGTAATAATAATTATCCTTGCTTTTATAGCGCCTAACACTTACTTTATCAGAAGTCTCTAAGCGCTCTACAATAATGCAGCATAATTACCCTGCCTTTAGCGGTGCAGCTGTTACGCGTGCTGCGTTTCAAGGAATAAATTCCTACCAGGTACCAATTTACTTCACCTGGGTGGAGTGTGGCAAATGTATATGAATATGGTGGAATTTAATGACGATAGCACTCTTATAATCTTACCGAAACTATCTACAGACATTCCTCCGATCATCAAAGAGATTTCATACTTTAAATAATCGGCCCGGGCCCCCTCCCCTGTGAAAAAACAGGTTAAAACACGTTAATTTTTACCTTTGTTTGAAGGGGGAGGGTGCGATTTTCAAATTTGATGGGTGCCACAAAAAAAAAATAGAATTAGGGCTGAATAAATAACACCAACACAATGAGAAAATTACGATCTGTCGCAAATTTTAATCACTTAAGGTATGGGTTTTTCAAATTGGCCGAATCGGTAATGTCTCGTAATGTAGGGGCGGACAACTTTTTTTCATTTGGTCCAACACTAGAAATAACTAAATTATTAAAACAAATGAATCGGGAAGTCTGTTCTCTTTAGAGGACATATATATAAAGATATGCTATCCATTATACATTTGAGTTGTGACCCTTGGGAGGAAGTACTAGAAATTAATAATACAATTGTACACGGCTAACGGGAGAGTTGTCCGTGTCTACGTCACAATCCACGGACCAAATTGCCAATTTGTGATTAGTGCATATTTAGCGATCGCATTTTTCAAATATTCATGATTTTGTTAGTATTGGTCCGAATTATTACAGACACTTTCGCCATTCTATTCATACAAATAAATTTATTATTCAATGTTTTATAAACAGGCGATGGCTGTAGATGGCAAGAGCTCGGTGAATCTCAGTATCTCATCAAGTTCACATCTCGTGCAACGCCAAGTGCTGCCAGGGAAACATGTCAAAGTTATGGCGGTGATTTGGCTATCATCAAGACAGCCGAAGTCAACGTAAGTCTAATGACACATTTTCTACAGTATTCACACAGTCAAAATGATTAAGATAAGTAAACCTAAATTCCTACATTTTGTGTTTACCCCACCATAGTCACCGCAAACAACACCCAACCAAAATTTAATTGACCATAAATTATTCTCTCAAAATCATGTACGTTGTCGCTCTTAGATGTGTGTTTTGTGTGTGTGTGTGTGGGGGGGGGGGGGGGGCTGGGCACCCATGTGGACTTGTTTCTGTAATGGGTTTCATTTCAGTGCAGGTATTTAAAATGCCTATTGTATATCGAAAAATCATGATTAACGCAGTGCTTTACTAAATTACACGGCAGAATCGAATGAAGGTAAATTCATTGCAATGTAATACTAATCAAAACAAAAAATTAAAGTCTGTCATCTCCCCAGAATTGAACACTTTATACAAAATCAGCATTTCCCCAATATTTGTTTCATTCAGAATCTGTTAAAGTGAGAAATTAGTAATTATTCTACACATTTTGTTATGATGATAAATTGTTTCATTAATAATTTATCGCGGGCCTACAAAGCTTTACAAAAAAGCAATTACGCTGATATTCTTATCATTAAATTATATCTAGGTTGCTATCAATGTTTAATTTCTTTTTTAAAGGATGAAAGGCGTTAGATTGAATAAGTGTTCAAACAGATACAATATACGAGATGAAATATGAAAAAATGTCAATGCATAGTTAATGACGTAATGCAGTTAACATGCACAGTTTATACATAAGAAGGGGATAGTCAGATATAGATTTAAAAAAAGAGGCGTAAAAGAGAGAGAAGAAGAGCGCGAGAAAAGGAGAGAGATTATAGAGAGAAGGGGCTGGGTGGCAGGGAGAAAGAGAGAGAGAGAGGGAGAGAGAGAGTCCTTAAAACATTGTTAATCACAAGGAACGCTCTAGATGACGCTAAGGGTTCCCGTTCTGACTCATTTTGTGAAAAAATCATCAATTGATCATGATTTTTCTTCTCTATTTTGATTACAGACATTTCTCAAAGCGCTACTTCCCCCATGTAATTCAAGTGATCCATATTACTGTTACTGGTTTGGGCTCCGTAGGAGTGGCAGAGGAGATTTCACCTGGCTGGATGATTCTACACTCCAGTATGCTCTTCATATTATGATTCATCTGTCAAGATCAGTCAATATAAAAGACTACATGTTGATGAACGCCTATATATATGCATGTGTAGATTCAATATGTAAATACAGTTGTCATCCAAACAATTTTCATTTACATGGATCAGTGCCCATAAAATATTACATAATTGATTAGCGTACTTTGTAATATCTTTGTTTAAAATGAATATCAAGGAGATGGATGTGAAAGCTCGGCACAACATTACAAGATCATGATGTTAACACCAAAATTTCAGCTCTATTTTTTTGCATGCCAAGTACCTACAGGATTCATGTGGCACATTAAGGAGAGGGGGGGGGGGGCGTTGAGGGTATCGCGAATATAGATTTGAATTCAAATTCAGTTTAAAGATTGTTTTCCGAACCTCAATTATTATTTTCAATATTTCATGACAAAATAAAATAACAAGAATAATTACAAAGACAGTAATGATGAGGATAACTATAAAAATAATAATAATACTTACAATGATTAGAATGATAACAATCATCAACAAATAATAACGATAATAATGAACTATGATGATTATACAAATTCTGATAATTATAATAATAATAATGCTTGTGACGATAGTGATGATGATAATAATAATAATGATTATGATAATATGAACTTAATTTATAAAGCGTTTTTCCTCTAAGGTATAATGATTGGTATACCACCACGGATCCAAATGATGCTGACTCCTGGGGTTGTCTTGGTCTACGTGGTGGCCCTTCATGGTATGACCTGACTTCACAGCAATCTCTCCCGTACATTTGTGAGCGTACACGAGGTATGAATTTTGGTGATCCAACATTAATTGCGTTCTGGTGACAGTTGCTCCAAACTATATTTCAACAAACGCATTGTCTAGGGATCATACGGGAAGTTGTGTTTAGTTTAGGTTTAGGTTCGGGGTTTGCATTAGGATAAACTGCTGAGGTTTGGAAGTCGTTCAGTGTATAATAAATTGACCGCAGAGCAATTGTCGCTGGAGCATGTTTCGTACTAGCTAAACTTTGAATTGTTTTACAAATATTTCGGATATTGTGCCACCTCGTAATAAAACGAAATCCGTTGATATTCTAATGTGTCTAATCTCCATTTGAGAACATCATTATGATATGCCTTGCTGAATTTGCATTGAGAATGTTCACTCACTACAAGAAATGCTACTGCATATTTTTTGTTTCGTGGAAAAAAAATAATGTTCTTAAATCTTGATCATTCTTATAACGAATAAATACACAGTTCAGATAGTGGGTGAATAAATTCCCTTTAAAAAATTACAACAAATGCAAGCGTTCCCTGTTTTCATACTCATTTGGAGACCAGAAAATATGTTAGTCCCTTTTTGTTGAACATTTAAACAGTACACAGTTTATCATCAATGGGCTCTGTAGAATTATAGAAAAGCAATTTTTGTTAAAATCACAATCTTTCTCATCGCGATACACTCTCAAATAGAAAGTCTGTTTTATTACAGTGTTTGATGGAAGCAGTGAAGCATCATTTGGAGGTATGGATTACTTCATCTCTCCTTCATGGCTAGCTCGGTCTTTCTCAGATGCACGGACCTTCTGTCAGTATCATGGAGCTGATTTAGCAGTTATCAAATCTCACGATATCAACGTATGTTCGAGTACATTTACTTCTTTTCATTCATCAATCAATTTCCAAAATGTAATATCATAAAACGTATTTTAACTTTTGTTATCTTATTAGTTTCACAGCTGGGAGGTTTACGGAGCTATTGAGCTGGTCTGTCGCTAGGTATATTGAGAGAAAATATTGAACGAATTTTGTGACGTAATAGGCAAACCGGAATGGAATCTGATGGGATGATATCCGAAGCCAATACTCATTTAACAATTACAAAACATGGGTACTTCTTTCAAAACAGGCTGTTCTCTGATGACGCAATATTTCAAGCGCGCTGATACCATGATATTGTTAGATCCTTTCTCTTATTCATGTTAATTTGTGAATAGTTAAGTGGATGTATTCCCAACATCAATTCGCATTAAGGACCATAAACGACAAACAGTCCGTTGAAAGTAGCTCTAAGCACCTTCCAATAATTACACTTAGAATATTATATACTAAGCGCCAGACGGGGTTTTATTCAAGTCTATATTTTAAATACTGCCTGTCGGATTTACAGCAGGTGATTGAACTGTGTTATTTTTGTGTTGGTTCATATTTTTGAAACACGAAAAGCAACTCATGTTTACAAAGTGAAATTGTTTCTTATCCTTCTAACAGACCTTTCTTCATGGCAGAATTTCGGGATTAAGTAACCCTGTATTTTTTGGCTTGACTGACCAAGAGGTAGAAGGCATATTTAGATGGATCGATGGAACACCTTTACAGTAGGTTCAATAAAATAATAGAGAATTCAAACTTAATCGTTTCTACTCTGAAATGACTGCCAAGCTCTAACTTACTTGTATTTCTCTTTAAATTAATAATTTGTAAATATTTGTAGATTGAGATAATAAATTTTTTTTTAGAAGTTTGTGAACATTTTTCAATATAACTCAATACATTTTAAATCATGAAATTTGTCCATCTGAAAAGTTTCGTATGCCTAATTTTCTTTAATAATCACACTTCGATCGCTAACGTTTATTTTGATAATGAATGGCAATGAGCAGTAAAAAAAAAAGTTTAAAAAAGAAAAGAAAAACGCATTTTGAATTTCGTAATGCGATGAACATTATTGTGTGTGTATACTTTATCAATAATTTTGTTATCTCATGCACATATATCCAAGTGCATATTTTTGTTAATCCTAAACAAAAATACAATTCTCTAATAAGCAATACAAATAGCCTGTACGTTATACAGTAGTGCATATTTTGCTTTTGAATGAATACATTTCAAGAATTATTCTTGAGTTAGATTAAAAAGTGTCGTTGGGATCATTACATTTTGATTAAGAGAGTATATTCTTATATATGTTTCGGCTAAAAGGTCCAGTTGAGAAACTAAAAATTTAAAAGCCAAGATATAAGAAAGTGCACTTATATGACATGAGGTATTGCACTTCAATTGTCAGAACTCTGCTAATGCAAAATATTTATCTATGAATAAAATAAACCTTTAATATTTTTTATTCTTACGTATAATTATATATTTTTTCTAATTGCATGTGTTAGTTTTCCATTCTCCTTTATGCAATACACACAGGTATTCAGCATGGATGGATTCTGAACCCAATGACGATGGTGATGAAGACTGTGCAGCTCTATCTTCTGATCCAGACATGGGATGGCTTGATATCTCGTGTAATCTCGACCAGCCCTTCATATGTGAACGCTATCAGAGTAAGTCACTTAGACCTAACACGTATAATCGTTTCTGTTTCATCGCCCAAACGTAATTCTTTTCTTACAAATTGCTTGAAGGCCTTTTAAATGGAACTATATCACTTAATACACGGTTGTCCACTTGCAGCAAACTCGTGCATGTTACCCCCACCCATGTTGTTCGTTTTTTCCCCTTAAAATAAGCGGGTTTTACCCTTCTGGATAAGACACCGGAATATGCATCTATCTATCTAGTGGCTAGGGGTTTGCATCTCTCGGATGATGACGTTAAAGGTCGGTCCACAGACGTAAATAATCATATCTGATTGATACACGTCTGTAAAAAACCCAATTACACACACACACACGCATCATCGCAAAGGTTGCAAAGATCCTGTTGAAAATTATATGCTTGAAAGTGAAGCTAAAAGACATCTTTTTTATTCAAATTTCGAACCCCTTGAAAGTGCTAAAATTCAATCGATTTTATCTTGTGTCAAATAACTCGTGAAATTACGAGATAATGAAAACAAATATTATTAGAGGATGCAAAGTGACTTTGCTTCATAAAGTTTCGCTTTTCACAACCTTTCAAACGACTTGTGAATCTTTTCCTACATGCTACATGCTAGGAATCCCTTCTGCATCACTAATGTTCTTTGGCAAGACATAAATTACGTTTTCCCATCTAGACCCAGGTGTAGTAAGTGAGTACTTGGTAGGATTTATTCCTTGAATGCACCGAGCGTTGAGTGCTTTGGTTAAAAGTGGAGCTGATAATACCCCAAAGTATATATTCATCTGGCAATATAGATGAAAGATCCATGTAGGCGGGTGAATTCATGATCTTCTCATCACTGGCCACATGTTTTATTATATCAGGTTGAGTATAATAAATGCAATGACACATAATAATAATAATAATAATAATACTCAGTTTTTATATAGCGCAAATTACAATTAAGTCTCTAAGCGCTGTGGAAATAGAAAAAATAATTCGAAATTCCTTCTGATAATGGCAATCACTTTGTTTGAATCAATATTTAGACGTTCCCGAATATGAGTGGAGTCGCTTTGATGGAACCCTGTACTATATCTCTCAATCCTCGATGACGTCATACTCGTTTGCCAGAAGGTTCTGCCAGGCTCAAGGAGGTGATCTTGCCCAGCCTAAAACAGAAGAAATCAATGTAAGACTTTAAAGTCATATTGACAAGTTTTATTCTAAATATTGAACGTATAACTGAGACGTGATTGAAACTTAAACGGTCATTTAACAAATTTGTCAGTAAAAGTAGAAAATAAAAGCAATATAAGAAATGTGAGGAAGTAGAAAATCTGTTAGGTTATGTGAAAACAATTGGGAAAGAATGTAAAAGGTAACAATGCAGCATGATATCGTCGTGATAAGTCAATTACAAGGAAAGTAAATTATATTTTATTTTAACTAGTATGTCATAGACTATAGACATATCGACAAACGTATCCCACTATCATGATCATGGCATATTAGAAATAATCATCGGTGATTTTATCTTTCTGATTTATTCTCTCAACGCATTCACCAGATGCATCTCATCCAGCTGGCTGAAGGTAACTCGTACTGGTTTGGACTCGATGATAGCAATCCAGAGGGCACGTTCAAATGGATTGATGACACTCTACTCGATAACAATGTGTATGTGTTAAACTGTAATATTCATGCACACACAGAACAATGTCTTACGTAACCTACTCGTGACAAACTGTGATCACATAATGTTGGAGTCAGAATGCAATAGGTCGAAACTGTATAACTTTAATAACACGATTATTGGAGGTGACAGTTGTTATTCATGAAGCTTAGGATGGCGTTCTCCAATGGATTGAAGGCACCCTCTCCCTTGAGCAAGTTGAAAACGATAAATGTGGGTAAACTTCTTTGTGTATGTGGACTTCACGGAGCCTAAAATACAAGCCATGATCATGATTTGAAAGAAATGTACATTTATAGTTTGATTAATATACATTTTAAATGCAGCTCGAATTAAACCCCTGAGGCCCTGACATGCCACTTTCGCATGGACACGATTAAATGCCCTTTAAAATTAAAAATTTAGTTTATGAATACTTTAGTTATACATTGCTGTCGTCCATATTCTTACCGTTGCAGATTTCCTGCTTGGTCGAACGTTGATGCAACCCTATTTCAGGATGAAAGATGTGTTCATCAGCAGGTTGATAATGGATGGAGAAAACTACCATGTACATCCTATCTCAGGTTCGCATGTGAAAAACCTCCGAGTGAGTATTGGAATTATATAATATCCTCTATATTCTAGAGTACTCTTTTATGGTAGGGTCCATGTTCAAACATGTCTGCTCCACCTTATCACATTGAATTGTAAACGCAATAAACGTAACAAAATATCGATTGATAACATTATAATATTATGTAACCACTGTTTTGAATCCGTAGTTGGTTTCCACTTTAAACATAATTAACAATTGTCAATTCATGCTAGTACCGTTTTGAGGCGGAAAAGGGGATAAATTCTATAATATGAATATAACACTTACCTATTAAATATTCCTAGTTATTTAGGCTTTATCTACGATCGATAGCTCGTAGGAGCTCCGGAGATGTGACTTCATAAAGCATCATATATCATTTAGTTTGAGTTTCCCACAGGCCTACATGTTGTACCATTCAGTTTGAGAAGTAGAAATAACTTTGTTAAAAGTGTGTTTATGAAAATTTATTTGTCTGTAGCACCAAGGACTAAATGTTATCATAACGTACGCAATGTGAGGCTTAAGTGTGAGGTAAGTCATTGTAATGTCATCGTTGCGTATTTTGTTTTACCCCTTAGTAATCCTCCTTCATCGTAGATGCTAGGCGGACACTAAGCACTTGTAGTTGTTAGCGCTATGGTACTTATTGTTTTGAGAGCTCCTAAATATTCGATATTATTATCATTATTATTATTATTATTATTGAAAGATATTACGATTTCCCCATAGATCCACGCCCGATCCTTCCCGTACGTCTAATGGCAGCTACTACATCCCCCTACGGAGGAGATTTGCCGAATGCTTCATTTCTCTGTCTACTCGGCTCGGAGAATGAAGAGATTCTCACATTCTCCAACAGAAGACTCGTCCGTCTGACCGAGGCTATAACTCCCGATAGTTACACAGCTCCAGGAAACAACAATGATGTATCACCTGTAGTATTAAGGCAGACTCTTTCAGCTACTCTGAATGGCTTGGGATTCTTCGAGTGTTCAGCGGTGACAGCCAGTAGAATGACATATGTTCCTCTTGCCATTCTTCTGTCTACCCGTAACTTTCTCTGTAGTTTCTTCTTGTCAAATTAGTAGATTAAGGCGTATTGTATCATTACTGATGGACGTTATTAACTGGTAACGACGAGAACAGTTCTTGGTTATAAAGTGAAGACTGGTTAACCTTCTCAAAATATTTCAGAATATTTTGTAAATTATTTTGAAAATTGTGAATAAACTAAATATCCATTGGACAATAGACATTTTCTCAGGCATAACTATGGGTTATGATATATGGATAATTCTAAAATTAGGTCTACATTGTGACATTTTTGGTGTCCCACTTACATAAGGAACCCACAATATTGCATCCTCATACCTGGAATCACTTAGCAATCTCACTCCACTATTTAAGTTTTTACTCAGGGCCACAGATACGTGTGGGTTTCCTATGTTAGTGGAACACCAAAAATGTCACAAAGTGGGTCCTTAATTTATGGAAATACCCATATCCCAGGGCTTTTCAACTTGTTTTTAGTCCAAGCATTCTTTTAAGGAATAACGCTCGAATAGACTTTGTGAAATGCGTAAACCACGAAAGAGGAGAAAAGGAAAAGGGAAGAGAAAGAGAGAGAGAGAGCAAATAGTAGAGAACGAGAGAAATACTGTACAGATATAGAAAGAGATTACTTTAAATTTACAATTTAATATTTTATGGAAGACATTGTAAATATTTTTTTTCTTTTTACATAGGGCAACTGCAACCCAGTAATGGTCGGTTTACAAAGACAGTGCGCGTTGGAGATGATATCACTCTCAGTGTGATGAGCACGACAGGGATGGTAGGTGAAGACGGGATAAGATGGCGGAAATTCACTGATGTAGACTGGGCTAATTCACTCATTGGAATGAGTTCTGGCAGTCTATCACACACAATGCAATCTGCATCTGTCTCAGACGCCGGTGTGTATGTGACGTATATGGATGGAACGTTGGAACAGCATCAATTCAGCTTTATAAGACTCATCGTGAAGGGTTTGCTTTTTTACTTCACTCTTTAATGTCGAAATATCCCAATAGCATATCGTGTAAATGCCAAACATTAGAATACTAATGCAATCCTACATACTTAGGAAATCTATGCCCAATCGGATAATGTCACTAATGGCATAATGTAAATGTCATAATGGTCCCCTGTTGCTAATATTATAGATCAACTATAATCAGTTGATCAAAATGCCTAACACGATATTAGGCTACTTAAATATGAGGGCGTAATGAAATGTAACATAATTTATCCGCAGTTCCACTCGACAAAAGCAGTTTAATATCAAACTTTAAAAAGTAAAGAATAATAGATTACATGTTTCCAGACACCTAATTAATTGAATTATCACCTATTCATTCAATGTTTTTAGTACCGGGTGGTTCCTTAGATTATGACATCTCGTTTCTTCCTATGGACAGAATGCCCTTATGGAAGATGGAATCCACGGTTATGTGATCGGTTGTGTGATAGTTGTTATAATGGAGGTGTATGCCACGAACTCTCAGGAACATGCATCTGTCCTCCTGGCCATGCTGGAAAGAACTGCCTCCAAGGTATAATAAGAATATACAAATAATATTCATCAATGTGATTTAGTAACATGAGCTCTCTGTTTGGAACAGTCCGGACATTTCATGCGGTAGGCGATATGAGATGGTTTTTGGACTTTAAAAAAGGTCAATTCGTCGTGTTTCAACAGAGATTTGCAATTGAATATTAGAGCAATAACAATAATTCATGCAGGAGTAACCGAACCTTTATTTCAAAGTCATAATTTAAGCGAGTTTCCTTAATAAATTAAATTTCGAAATATTTCTGTTTAGCTTGTGGAAGGCATCGGTATGGATGGGACTGTGAATTTGAATGTGGTCCCGGTCAGCCTCTAGACCAGTGTGCTGGAAGCCAGATCTGTCTACCTGACCCTTATGGGTGCACCTGTTTGGCTGGATATACAGGAATAAACTGCGATGAAAGTAAGTGTTAATCGGTGACGATTTCAAATGAATTTCTGTTTTAAGTAAGCTATTCTATGAATTTAATTTGTTGAAATGGACTGTAGTCATCATAGTAATATCCAAGTGAAGGGGGTATTTGTTATCTCTTTCACTCTAGAAAATAGTGTGTGTGTGGGGGGGGGGCTGAAAATTGTCTGGATCCTTCGTGGAAAATAAAGAAGTGACATTTAATTCTGCCGAATCTAAGTTTGAAATTACCAATAGGTTTACGTTTACTTGTATGTTCAACAAGTCTGTATATACCCCATCTATTTCGTCTTAAAGCATGTGTAGATGGTATGTTTGGAGCTGATTGTCTTCAAGAATGTCACTGTACTGATGAAGCAGATTGTGATGACTTCACTGGAGAATGTCCCGGAAACTGCTCGCAAGGATGGTCCGGAGCAGCATGTCAAGGTACAATCATTTACTTTACTTTTGCATATTATTGATTGTTTGAAAGTAAAGATAGATCGGTATGACATTTCATGCCGATATTTATGATGACTTCTGAAGACACAGCCCCGGCCCCCCCCCCCCCCCCCCCCCCCCACTCAGGTTTCGAAATGACCGCATGAGTGTTGCCAAAATGTCCGGTAAAGGGGTACTTTTTGTGCGACAAAGTCCGGCCCGAGAATTGTAAAAAAAGGGGTGTATTTGACTTTTCACCCGGAGATTTCTTTAAAAAGGGGGTGTTTTTTCTTTTTTTCTCTCATTTCTTTGGACTCCTGAGAAATTATTCCGAATTTAGGGGGGGTACATTGAGCATTTTTCCTGATTTAGGGGGGTCTTCAAGGCAGGAAAACCCCGCGAAAAGCCCGCGAAAGGGGGGTTCGGAAATGTTGGCAGTCCTCAGATAGGGGGTGCTTTCAAAAAGAGGGAACGAGCATATGCGTACCCTAAATAACACTGAGTGGGGGGGGGGGGGGGCGGGGACACAGCGCTTCTATTGTATTTGTATTATCTAGAATACTATTCATTCATCAGCATGGTAAAACAGTTTTCGTGGTCCTCATTTGTGTATGTAGGTTCACTCATGACCAACAAATACTATATCACAGCGAGTTAAGGTAGATTAACTAGCTCTGCCTGATATGCTTGAGTTACTTTGGTGACTCGGCTATAACCATGATCCCCAGCGTAATGATGTCAAAGCGCCATTAGCGTCACTACGTTACGGAGATGAGCCCTGGTTTTTTTAAGAAGCTGTTATTATTAATTCACAACCATGATTTCTCTATTCCTTCCCATCTAGTTCCGTCTCTTTGTCCCATCGGCTACTTTGGGACTGACTGCACTCAGAGATGTAACTGCAAGAATGCTATAGCATGCGAAAAGGAGTCCGGATTTTGTGCCGGAGTTGAAGGAATATGTGACGTTGGATATTTTTCTGATTCTGTTGATTTCCCATCAAGCTGTATAACATGTAAATTATTCTTTGTTTCATAATTCTTTAATATTTTGAAATTCATTCATACAACAGCAATCAGTACTCTTACAAATCACGACGTAATCGAATGGACCAAAAGATGGATAATGTTTTGATATTTCTTGTGTGATATTTTCCGTAGGAGTCAGACTGTCATTATGTTTCCTTTTAACAATATAAACGCAAACAGGATTAGGCTAAAATTACAATTGAATACAATGATGTGAGAAGGATGTAAGGGAGCTGAGGAAGAAGTGGGATGCTGCCTTTCCTTCCCTTAAAATCTTTAAATTGCTAATATTTTGGTTCCTCATATTCGAATAGCGGAATTTATATTTTGATGAGGAAATATTAAACATTATTAACAGGGATTAATTTGAAAGAAAATGTCACCCTTCTGTAGGAGTACTCAAAATATCACATTTAGTTTTGAGCAAAACTAACAAATATATCAGCACTGGTAACCTTTATCTTTGAATTTGATAGAAAGAAACCCTTTAGTCTTAATTGCTGTAATGTAATTCATTACTTTATTTCTCGTCTGTAGTTCTAGGATGCTACAGCTCCTGTTCGAAGACATGTCATTGTTCTGGTGGTGTTGAGGATTGTAACTTTCTGACTGGTGATTGTTTGTCATCCACCTGTCATCCGAGATGGATCGGGGAGCAATGCCATACAGGTAGGATATATTGCCCTTTTCTGTGTTTCAAGGAAACTCCTGAAAAATATTATGGTAAGACATAAAACCTTTCTCTAAGTTATTGCTTAAGCCAAACGTTTTCAATAACTGACCAAGGTGACATTTTACTTGTCACAGTCAATGTAGTCGTTTAACAAATGATATCGTATAGATTAGTTCTCAAATCATAATTTTTTTTTGAAATTTTAACGCATATTGCATGTTGCCTCTATACGCCTGCTTTCAAAATCATTGTTACGTAAATCATTAATATTTTGGTTTAAAGCTCAGGTAGCCCTCATCATGAAACTGTTTATTTCAAGAATCAATCTTAGCCTGCCAGGGTCACCTTTAGTGAAGATTGAGAGGTGCTCATTATGTATATCTAGCAAGATGCTGGAAGGGGGGGGGAGAGGGGGAGGGTGAGGTCTGAAGCCCAATTTCGACAAAATTGTTCAAGCCCCCCCCCCCCCCTTTCGCGAGGCACATAAAGAAAATGAATACAAGAATCGCAAGCACCGAATCCCCACCCCAACCCCCCTAAACCCCAAGCCCACAAAGCCCCTCCTCCCCAAATTAATTATTTTTGAACCGGTCCTGGATAGCTGGACTCGAACCGTATACCATTTGATAATGCACAGTCCCGTGAATTATCCACTAAACCTCGACAAGACACAGCAAGCCCACGTCCCAAGCTCATTGAAATGACCCATTCTTTCACCGAATTTTAGATCGCTTTGAGACGAGCTCGGTGAAGACCAATCCAGGAGTGGCGATCTTCTCTTGTTCGTTCACGGCGTCACCAGGCCAAGCTATAAGCCTTAAGGCTGCTCAAGGGGACTTTTCTTCAACAAGCTGGATTTCACACAGCAATGTTTTATATATAGATAGTACCCTTAATATTTCATTTGTTCACGTCAGTATGGAACCAGAGCAAGCGATTTACTGCTTCGTCGGAGATCCTGAAATCCCTTCAGAGTTCGTGTTCATAAGGCTACCTCCCAGACATTTCTTTGGTAAGCAATAAGCAGTCCCTAGTGCATAAATTTCGTGTACAAGTTGTCATTGTTTTTATTGTTGTTTCTTATACAAGCGGTCATACTAATAATTTGTTAAACAATTTGCGAAGCGCTTTGTAAGTGAGAGGAAAAATTGCTATAATACTCTGTGCAGATTTTGTGAGAAATACTCGAAGAAATGATCTTTAATTGTCTGAATTTAAAACTAATGCTTGTAGAGAATTTTCAAAATGCACCATTCTGTGAGAATCGAGTCATTTATTTCTTGAAATTTTTTCCCGGAGTTTTCATTCAACATGTTCTACCAAGACTACTTTGGATAGATGGAATTTTATGACCTCCTACGGATTATTTTGGTACCGTGATGATCTAGAATAATTCTTGACGCAATCCGTGTTGCGAAAAATAGTTCGGTTCGGAAATATCAGATATAAGAAGTTGAGTGTGGTTTGAGGCAAAATCCTCTGCCTTTTATGAGGAACAGGGAAAAAAAAAGAAGGATCATTTTAAAAGACCCCCTTTTCTTATTTAACCTTTCACCTTTCTCGCAATTATTTTGAGAAGAGGGTGGGGCGTCAGTTAATATAGTAACATAATCTATTTGATTTAAGAAAATTCGCGCGTTCGTTACTAGAAAGTAACATTTTTCTAAAGATTACATGTATTTCTAAGTCTATGCCTAACTTTATAACTTTGACCTTTTTATAATTTGTATGTAAACGAGTGATGTATTCAAACTGAATTGCTTTAGCCCTGACTCTGTTTTCTCCATATTTCCATGTTTGTGGGGTCGGGGTAGTAAAAAAAGATATCCATGGAACATCCTTGAACAAACAAAAAAAGGTAAATTTCTTGTCACATTTTGTTTCGGTTTTTTGCCAGGGGGAGGGGAACCCGTTTTTTGTGGCCAAGAGGGGGGGGGGGCCTACTCGCCCCCCCCCCCCCTGGGAAAAGAAAAAGAGGATCATGGGGGATCAACGGTCACCGATTAGACATTAGGGACTTTGAGATTTGCGTGGACAAAAGGATGTCACACGTTGCAGTCCACGTTCTCGTCGTGCAAATCTAAAAGTCCCTAATGTTTATATATAGAGGGAGCAAGTAACTAGAAGTAGTACAGTGGGGATTTAAAACAAACTTCTTCCATATTTTGCTTTTTCTATGTATTTCACTTTTCTTCTTCACTATCTACAAGGCCCTTTTGGAATCCCTATGGTACGTTTTGTTGTTCAGCATCCCTAAATGATCGATATTATTATATAATATTATCATTACTATTTCATTATGGTTATTTTTATTATTGTTATCTATCTCTATTTTGATTTTTACTTGACCTCAATTCTACAGTTTTACCAAGTTTTAATGGTGTACCGGAACTACTTGAATCGGGATACTACCACGCAGTCATCGGTTGGAGACAATGGGACTCTAGCTCTGATACCGGGGACGGACCTATTGTTGGATACAAGATATACGTGCGATCAGGTAGCAATGTCATACTGGCTAAAGAAGTACAACCTCCAAGCATGGTGAACAATACGGACCGTTCCGTATCGAAGAGGTCTGCTGAGAATGCCAATGAGATGGTTATGTATAACGTTAGTGGACTTGAAGCAGGATCAACGTACTCCGTTCAGATTGCAGCGATACGAGATGGTATCAACGGTGAAGGAGAACAAGGAGCAGCATTGACAATTACAACAAATCAAGGTTGGCATCTCAAAGAAATGAAATTTAAAATACGCTTATTTGACGGCCCATAAGAAATATAAAGAAATGCTTGCAAATATCATAAACCAAATTTAAAAATGAAACAGTTAAAATACATTTCGAAAAATGAAGAACGTAGATACAATGTCAATATAATTATTTGTCATTTATTGAAAAAGAAATCACACACCCAAAGACGCACGCACACACTGGTGCGCGCGCACACACACACAACTTTCCGTACCGAATCATCAATGTATAGATGTGCCAGTAATCAACTTACCGGAACCGGTCTGTTCGCAAGCCATTGCAATCAATTACGATCATATACGAGTATCTTATTTATCTATTATTATCCATTATCTCTCATGCTACCTTGGTATTTCTAAGTTACGACATTCTTTTCATTACCATCCTATTTCCCACACAATCCTCGTCACCTACTGTCTCTTCTCTACTAAAATCAACTTCAGCTGGAGGTTCTTCAAGCTTCATAGCAACTGTCATAGGAAGCGCTGTTGGTGCTATTGTTGTGATTGTTATCGTTATAGTTCTCATCATCATCTTTTACGAGCGAAGAAGGTTAGAGAGATACCTTGTCCTTAACTCGTCTCTTTCATCAGTCCATTCTCATCATACTTCTCCACGCAACGGGCTAAAACATTATGGTCATGAAAATACAAGCGAAATTATGATTGTATTAAAACAAAATCTACATAGTTATTTTATTAATTTTTTCTCCACTTTTGAAATGCTGTTTGTTGTAAATATTCTAAAGCGTACCTAAATGTCTTGGTAACCCATTTGAAAGACTTGTTATGTTAATGACATGCATTATAAAAGACCCAAACAAATTCCCACATGTCATGTTTACATGTATATACCTATTTATTTGGACGTGGTAATTTTTCAAATTATGTTTCTCATGACATAAAATGCATCAAATTCCATTCAACTAAATTGTATTCATGTATTGTATTAGTGATATTTTTTTGTTTTGTTGTTGCTTTTAAGCTATTGAACATGTTAAATAATTATACTGAGTTAGACAGCACCACCTGTACGCTTAGAAACACCTGTATAAAGCGCCCTATAAATGTAATTAGTACTATTATTATTATTTATCTATGCGTTTATAATATTATCTTTCAGTAATGAATCGGCTACTACAACGTCTAAAGGGAAGGAGTCCGATTCGTCTCCGCAGTATGAGAACCCTGTATTTGATCAGTCGATGGCAGACGTCAATACTTACCAAGACCGGAATACTGATCCCCATACTTACCAAGATATGAATACTGATGCTCAAAGTCGTGATAATCCTACCGGCCCTCATACCTACCAAGATCTTAAGAAACCTGATCAAGAAGCTAACTACGAAGAATTAACTGACGCCATACAGGGAGATTATGTCAACGTTGAAGGCATTTAAACAGTACTATGATTAAGAATTACATACAGTCTTAATGTGCTGATCAAGTATCGGATACATGAGAAAGAAAGACCCAAGCCAAGCAATAATGTTATTAAGAAGAGTCATTAAAGGTACTATGTCCCATTTGCAGGCCAACAAAATGATTTTTTTTTAATTCCAATGGCATTTGAAAGATAATACTAATTTAGAACTTCCCTACAAAAGGTGGGGCTTGAAAATGTCTTCAAGTGGGAAAATAACGACTATTAGTTGTCAAATTGACTTAGGAGCTACAGAGCCAATAAGTAATAGTCTTGATTTTCAGACTATTGTACCGAATGGATTCAAATCAGTTTAATTTTGGCCATCACAAGAAGTGGGTTATTGATGTAGACAAATGCCCATGTACCCTTTACAGCTCATGTTATGTATGTTATTACCAAAGAAGAAAAAAAAAGCCAGTCAGTCACTCAATAGTGTCTGACAGTGAAGTCTAGCAAGTAAACGGGTTTCCTTCATTAATTTGAATATTTGGACACTGCTAACGTTTAAATTTCACAGATAGGACATACATGACATATTCATAATTCCTGCAAAGTTCTACAGAATTGAGGTTGGCTGCAAAAGGGACATAGTACCTTTAAGAAGAAAAAACCTTTTCATAATACATCAATCATTCCGTGAAGATTAAACCATGCTTTAAAACTTATCGTGAAATAATAGGTTTATCTTAATGACGGAGAAAATATGATGATTGACTTAGAACAGCATCCCTCTTTCCATATTAGGGAAATTACCTGTCTTGCCACCTTTAAAAGATCCCTCAAAACTTACCCTTTTCTCCATTGATCTCTTTATGTGAGACTACATATTTTGTCCTCTTTTTATATATTTGTATTTGTAAGCGCTATGGTACTTATTTTTTTGCGCTCCTAAATATTCGATATTATTATCATTATTAATTAGAATACAAGGAAGAAAATTCGCCAAAATCTATCTTGGCTTTCTCTTCTTTATGTTGTGCTCCTCCTCCTTATTTTTATCAACTATCATATCTACTCGTCTTATTCCCAAATCTCTTGATATCGCTGAACAGTAGAAAGATTCCCTTCTAAAATATCATGATTTGCAGAAGTCTAACAGATTTGGGTAAAAATACTTTTATTCCACCAGACTGTGCATTATAGGTCTCAACACTATACATGAAAGTCAGGGTATGGATTTGTTTTCTTTAACTGGATTTATGTATATTTATCTTCCTTCTTGAATTTTTTTTCCTAATGTGATTGATATATAAGAAAACTCTTTCATAATCGAGCAAAAGAAGATGACATCATTCTCGAAAATTATATTTTTATTTCTATCTGCAGAGGTATCTGATGAAAACGATTTTTAGAAATATAAGATATGTTTTGAACGATTCGATGCGGGTACAAATACAAAGGAAATGTATTGAGTCATGTAAATATACGTATGCCATAAAGTAGAAGGTATATTCCGTTATGTTAATCGAATTTTTAGATATCAGTAGGAGAAATATGAAATTATATTGTACTCATTATACTTATCGTCCTTCTTGAAGTTTGTTTCCTACAAGACTGTCATTTTCTGAATAATGTGATTGATATAATAATGATAGAAAGAAGAATAATAATCTGTTAAAGTCCACTCCAAATTGTATTAAGTTAAACCGAAAATGGAAATTCTTTGTCATTTTCTGAATAATGTGATTGATATAATAATAATAGAAAGAAGAATAATTATCTGTTAAAGTCCATTCCAAATTGTATTAAGTTAAACCGAAAATGGAAATTCTTTTTTGCCCAATTGATCGTGAGCCCGGCAGGCGTCATTTTTTTCTGCGGCACAGAATGGGGCTTTTTTAAAAGAGGTCTTGATTTAACCCTAACCCTAACCCTAACCCTAAACTTTCCCATAGGCTCAACAAGCACCTAACCCCAATCTGTGCCGCAGAAAAAAATAACGCGCTCGGCAGCCACTGAGCAGCGCCATATCGACGTTGCTCTATCCCCGTTATTGTTGAACGCTAAACAAGATAGCAGCAACTCCCGTCTTTTAACGTCTTTTGGTATGACGCGGCCGGGGTTCGAACCCACGACCTCCCGGTTGTGAGGCGGACGCTCTACTGAGCAATAGAAGATGACATCATTTTCGAAAATTATATTGTTTTCTATCTGCAGAGGTATCTGATGAAAACGATTTTAGAAATATAAGATATGTTTTGAACGATTCGATGCGGGTACAAATACAAAGGAAAATATATTAAATCATGTATATACACGTATGCCATAAAGTAGAAGGTATATTTCATTATGTTAATCGAATTTTGAGATATCAGTAGGAGAAATATGAAATTATACTTTACTTTGTGTCTGTATTGAAAGTGTTTTTGACTGCTATTGCTGTAGAAAGAATCATTTGAGCACTTGTAGAGAAGAATAAATAAATACTCAATTATTATTATCTATTATTACTATCATTATTATCAATATTTTCATTATCTTTACTACTTATATTACTTCAACTTCAACTACTAATACTACTAATACGATTTCTACTAATCAGCGGAGTTCAAGTTGATTAATGGGTTGTTTTGATGTGAAACATGAATTGTAAATATGAAATTGTAGGTGCGAACATAAACATGGACAATAAAACCAACGCGAAAGCATTGTGTTATGTAAGGGTGGATGTTTAGGTAAAAATGTAAATACATGTAGTAGAATCAAAAGTTAATTAGAAGAATAAGATAATGCAATCCAAGTCAGCATTAATATGCTACCAGGAGGCGCGATAGCTCAGTCGGTAAAGCAGTGGTCTCGTAATCCGGTGACCCGGGTTCGAAACCAAGGCGATGCGCCAGTGCCCTTTGGTAAGGCATTAATCCTTATTACCAGCTCCCTCGGCCGTCTGGTTGCTTACTTACAAGCATTTATGCTTTCTTAGCAGTCAGGGAAAATAACCACCACCACCAGGGGCGGTCGAGCGACTTCCAAAGTGGGGGGGCACCAACAAAAAAGGGCACTTTCTGGAAAAAAAAGGCACCTACATTGGGAAATCTCAAAGCGAAAATATACAATTTTTTAGACATTGGTTTATACCCCTACATTGTGATTACATTATCAGGGATGATTTCATTATTTAAAAGTTTCTCTTCATAAATCATACAAGATATCGCTTAAGCATCATACTGTACAGTTTGGTGTGATGTCTGAATATGCATTAACGAGCGAGCGAAGCGAGCGAGAAAAAATTTAAAGATCTGTGAGGTCGCAGTGCGAAAAATTACATCTTATAAAGAGGAAAAAAGCCAATCGTGATGGGGTTATAAGCACATTCTCATAACGGAAGACTGAAAAGACCTTTGATAAGTAACATAATTATATCATCTTTAAATGCGAGCGAGCGCAGCGAGCGAATTTTTGGGGAAATTGCTCTTAGTAGCCTTAAATAAGGGGCACGTTTAATGATTACATGAAAAGGGGGCAATTATCGAAAGGGATAAGACACTTATTAGAAAAGAAAAGGAGCACGTGTCAAAGTACAAAGGATAATTATAAGAGGTGAAAATGAGGCATTTTTACACCTGAAAAGAGGCACTCACCAGTGATGAAAAAGAGGCGTTTACGAAAATGGGAATAGGCATTGTTAACGGAAAAGGGGCGCCCATCAGATTTTGATAGGGGCATTTATAAGAGGTGAAAAGGGGATAGGTCCCTTATTAGAAAGAAAGGGGCACGTATCATTATTAAAAGGGATATTATCAGAGGTGAAAAGGGACACTGACCAGATATGAAAAGGGGCACTCATGAAAATGTAAAAGGGGCACTTATAATAAAGGAAAATGTGCATTTGTTGAATGAGAAGGGGGCACCGTTCAGATTTTTAACAGGGGCAGTTATTAGAAGGGGAGGGAGCTCTTTCTTTTTAATGGGGGCACTTATCATAAGGAAAAGGGGCACTTATTAGAAAGGGAAAGGGGTAGTTATGAGAAGGGGAATGAGCTCTCTCTTTTTAATGGGGGCACTTATTGTATTGTATTTATTAACATTTATTTCCTTCTCAACAGTACAGTATGAAACACAATGTATATATACATGATACATGTAACAATTATTTCAACATAGAGTATACAGTAAATAATTCAGATACGGAAGGAGGCGAAAACCTTATCATAAGGAAAAGGGGCACTTATTAGAAAATAAAAGGGGCACATGTTAAAATGGAAGGTGTGCTCATCCGAGTTTAAAAAAGGGGTAGTTCTTAAAAGGAGAAGGGGCACTTCTTACAAAGCAAAAAAGGGGCAGTTGTCAAAGTAAAAGGAGCACCTCTCAGTTTTGAATAGGGCAATAATCAGAGGTGAAGGGGGCACTTATAAAAAGTGAAAAGGGGCACTTCTCGTACCTGAAAAGAGGCACTTACTAGAGATTAAAAATGGCACTTATTCAAGATAATTTCGAGATTTATGAGAATGGAAAATGGACACTTATTGCAAAGGAAAATGGGAACATGCCGAAGGAAAAGGGGCACGTGTCTAAAATAAAAATGGCACTCGTCAGAGGTGAAAAGGGGGAAGGGGCACATTTAGTAAGTAATAGGGGCACTTGTCAAAGTAAAAGGTGCACTTTTCCTATGTAAAAGGGGCACTACTTACAAAATAAAAAGGGGCACTTTTCCTATGTAAAAAGGGGCACTTTGGGGGTATCTGAAAAAGTGGGGGGGCACTGTGCCCCCCCTGCCCCCCCCCCCCCCGGGAGAACCGCCTCTGACCACCACCATATGAGCAGGGGGTGTTATAACACCCCCTGACAACTGTCACTGATCCAAGTCCCCCTTGGCTTCAGAATAATTTTTTTGGACTTTAACTTCAAAGAATATAAACAATAAAGAATGCAAAATGAACAAATGATTTATTGTGGTTTTGTGAGAACTCGTACATTTGCACTTTGCACTTTCTTTAGACAATATTAAACATCAAAGTTTTGATATGGGATCATGGATTTAGTTCAAATGAAAATATTGGAATCATATGCGATAATACAATATCAATACTCGTTGTCACGGTTGAAATCGAGTCTAAAGTGATGTAATTCTGAATATTAAACTCTCTATGTTGTAAAGCTCCCACTAAAGATTGATATTACTTTAGCCTCAAAACAATGATTCTTTACTAAGATCGACCAATTTTCTATTCCCGTTTGAAAATTATATATTAGAACGGCATATTCCTAGATTTTCATGGTTGCAGTTACCATTGTGTGGCCGTAGGCTCTATTTGAAATGTATTGGGAGCACCGATACATTTTGATATTATAATTTCTCGAAATCCCTAGCGTTTTAGAGCCCAATTTTTTTTCAAATCTGCTTATTCTTACACTAGGTTTCACAATGGTAATGCAAATTTTAGATTCCAATCCTCTTGAAATATTTCTAAAACTTTGCAATACCTTTGATTCATCTGATTGTTAAAGCAGTTTGGAATTTGGCATATTATACATACATATTGTATTAACCCACACTGTAAAAAAATAGTAGTCGAAATAACTCAATAAAATTGAGGAAAAGAATTGCCTTATTTTTATTAAGTAAATATTACCTACGGCATCTTAAGTAGAATTTACTTATTTTGCTGAATAAATTTTTACTCAGTTAAATCGAATTACATTAACGTAAATAATTTAAGTATTGTAATCATTTTAGATAATTAAAAAAAAGCTATGATAGGATTACATATTGCACGATTTGGTACTCATCTAATTTAACAAGTAACATCCACTAATCATTCACTACTTCTATTTAAGATTAATCACTAATCACTAACACTACTTCTATTTAAGATTAAGATTCGACACATATTGAAAGGCTCCAAATCTTATATATACTTGATCGTAGCATCTTAAAAGGAAAATTGGTTGACAATTTCCTGAAATATCAAGTTTTGATTTGTTTTGAACTGGGTAACAATTAAAAATTGTCTTGTCTTTGCTTAGCCATGTTAAATGAATTAGTAAATGTTTTAAAGTCCTTAAATTTTTATTCAACCACAAAAAAGAATTGTTTTATTTAAAAAAGAGTTTAATTTGGTCTTAATGAATATTCATAAATTATGTAAATATTTCTATTACGCACTGCATCGGTCCTTACTTTAAAAAGATAAGAATAATCAACATAAATTGTTTGAGTAATACGTATAATTTCTGATTTTGAGTTAAAATTACTAAATTAATACAAGCTGAAATTACTTAAAGTTCTTATGTATTTGATTTTACTTAAATATTCCACGTATGTTCTACTAAATTGAAAGTTTGAGTTAGCAAGACTTAAATTTAGTGCGTAAGTGGCAAAACTAATGTTTTCAAGTAAATTCTACATGGAAAAAATACGTAAAAATTACCAATGAACAAATTATTTTTTACAGTGCAGATTACTATACAGTAACAATTATTACATACAAATATTAATGCATTAAACGGGAGAAGTTGATTGCGGCAATCGGTATGGTGAATTTCAAGACTTCAACGTTATAATGGTCTTTGTCATTCCAAAGAATACAAGTTGCTCCTTAAAACAATCAAAGTAAAGCAAAAAAAAGAAATAATACTTATTTTTAAACCAATGCGTCACCCCTACATGCATTAATAGACAATTTCTAGTTAAATGAACTAAACAAGTGTTGTGCAACAAAATAAACAACGCGTCCTCCTGTTTCTTTCGTCACATGTATTGACTTTACATACTGCAATAGAATATCAACTTACACTGCTAAACCTTTAACATTTGATGCTAATCTGTCCCTTTAACATACATTGCGTCCCAGAAAAAGCAAAACCGAGAATTATCGATGTTATATCATAACTTAAACGCAATCATAATTAACAAATGGTATATATTTGTAAAGCTTAGATCCTCCTCTTTCATTTGATGCAACTCATATAATGCACATTAACGCATGAGTGATTAAAAACAATTTGAAGAGAGGGTACCAAAAAGTCATTGGACGGGCGGTATTTGAATTTTAAAAAGAAAATCACATTTCTAGAAAGTTTATTTTCTGCCCTTTCATATGACACCTCAATCAGGAAAAATGAGCCAGGAATAACCAAGTTCTGTTTGTACATTTCCATAATTTGATTAAACGAACTCGTTTTCACTGGCTGCCTGCTAAGGCAACTAAACAGAGTTGACAAAAGACTTAACTCCGTTTCGTTGACGCCCGTAGAGTATAAAACACACTTGCTAAATGCCTGGATTACATTTGCACCGGGCGCCGTACGATAAATTGGTCTACGATGTTTCGTGCGATGTTTGGGGCATCGTAGGAGGCTATGGGCTACCATATAGCTCCGTTTAGTCTCATTTCACAACGCCCCCTATCGTCAGATTCAGCAGCCTAACATGTTAGCCTATGGAATCTTACAATGAAAAAGGGTTAAAAATTGATTAATTTTTTTATTTATTTTTTAACAAAAAGCACATCCACCCCGACGTTCGTTATCACTAGCTCTTTCATTGAAACCCTCATGTCCCATTGACTTTTAAAAGTTCACCCACCGTAATTTGATCAAAATAGGTTGCAAGCTCGTCATTGCCTATAATACACATGTGAAACAAGCCGAACTTTGACCCAGTTTGCCAAGCGATTTTTAAGATTATAGGTCAAGCACACGAAGGATAAGAAGCATTAATTACCATAGATCACTTCTGCTTGGTTCATTATGTCCATTTCATCCAACCCCCCACCGAGGTAAGCAAAAACATGATTATTCATGAACGGTCAGACAATACAGCCTATTAGCACGTAACGTATAGTGAATGGGAATGGGCGATGATCCGTCCAGGAGGTAGAGGTCAGTGGTTTGTGCTGGCAATGTTCCGCACGGAAATCGTATGGAGCACGTGCAGCTTCCGTGCAGAGGTTGCGCGGAGATGGCGCGGTGACCGTGCAGCCGCCGTGCGTTTTTTAAGCCCCATGTCCACCGAAAAATCGTGCGTTTGCTGCAC
Organism: Strongylocentrotus droebachiensis; assembly: GCA_035222895.1. NCBI lineage: Eukaryota > Metazoa > Echinodermata > Echinoidea > Camarodonta > Strongylocentrotidae > Strongylocentrotus > Strongylocentrotus droebachiensis. The sequence continues at coordinate 212,071 of JAVYIG010002786.1, forward strand.
GATCAGCGCGAGGCCTCCGCGCGATGTCCGTGCGGGGATTGTCCAATGCCACATACAACATGTCTACGGGCTACGGGCTTACGATTTTTCAAATTTGTATAACTTCTCGCGGAACAAAATGTTAGAGGACGCGGAGCCCGTGAATCCGTGCGAATATCCCACGGCCGTCTCCTGCCTCCGCACGTAGGCTGCACGGTAGGAGGCCGCATGGAAAAAGGGGATACGGGCAGGATATGAGCTCCGTAGACTAATCGCAGGCCAAATTTAATCCAGGCATTATGGGGCTTTTACATAATACACTCCGGGGCCCGTACGTCAAGTAAAAACAGACATTTTGGGAATTTTCGTCCGATGCCCGGTCGGCTCCCGTACAGTTCCTACGGGCGCCGGGATGGGCGCCGTGGTGCTGAGTTGTTCCGGAGGAACGGATGTCAGAGGACATAATAGTTCAGAACCGCACGGCACCTAGCGGGGCGCCTTGACGACCCCGGCCGGGCCCCAGGAGCCATGGGATGCACCTGTTCATCGGACGCAGCCCGTAAGAATAATTCAGTTGAAGAAAACAAAGCCTCAGAAATAAGCATGACGTATTAAAAAAAAATAGTCTTAATTAAATAAATCCATTTTAAAAATGTGTAAACAGATCATAGTTGGAGTAGTTCTTGTCTCTTTTTCCCCTGCCATAGTCTACCCAATAAATGACATGTGATGGCGCTACACATCGACTAGAATGAAAGAGATATGATCTGGTTGGAGGCAAAATGGATGGTATCCTCGATCTCTGCAAAGAAGGCTCCTTGAAACAAAGAGCAGACAATTACTTCAGAGGACAAACTATGTATGATCGAAAAATTAAATAAATAAATGAAATAAAACAAGCTTCTCAGATATTCTTTCCCAATATAAGTAGCCTATAAGGGCACAGATCAGAATTATTGACAAGCTACAAAATACCTAAAAGCTACTATCATTAAAATAATTCGGGAAAATAGGGTACGCCGAGATTGAGAAAAAAAACATAACCCCATTTTTGCACAATTTGCTTATAGTCAGGTGGCTTAGTGAAATTATCGTTACTTGCCGGATAAAAGCACCATTTTTGGTACAGGGCTCCCTTAGGACCTACTAAACGATATTAGGATAGGAGCCCCCGGCAAAAATTTCAATTTAAGGGTGTGGGGGCGGGGGCGTTTTTTGGAGCCCCCAAATAATTATATAACATCGATTTGTTATTGTACAAATGCCATTTTTGGTACAGGGCATCCTTAGGACCTACTGAACGATATTAGGGTAGGAGCCCCCGACAAAAATATCATTTAACGGCGTGGGGCGGGGGTGTTGCCTCGTAGCCCCCAAATAATTTAGAAGGTAATATAACATTTATATGTTGTTGTACATATGCCATTTTTGGTACAGGGCTTACTTAGGACCTACTGAATGATTTTAGGGTAGGAGCCCCCGGCAGGAATATCATATTAGGGTGTAGGGCGGGGGCGTCGCTTCGTAGCCCCCAAATAATTTAGAAGGTAATATAACATTTATTTGTTGTTGTACAAATGTCATTTTTGGTACAGGGCTTCCTTAGGACCTACTGAACGATATCAGGGTAGGAGCCCCCGGCAAGAATATCATATAAGGTGTGGGACAGGTGCGTCGCCTCGTAGTCCACAAATAATTTGTAATGTAATAAAACATTGATTTGTTGTTGTACAAACGCCGTTTTTGGTACAGGGCTTCATTCGGACCTGCTGAATGATGGTAAGGTAGGAGCCCCCGGCATACATATTCATATACGGGTGATTGGGGGCCCATGGTGTTTGTACAACAACAAATCAATGTTATATTACCTTACACATTATTTGTGGACTACGAGGCAACGCACCTGTCCCACGCCCTTATATGATATTCTTGCCGGGGGCTCCTACCCTGATATCGTTCAGTAGGTCCTAAGGAAGCCCTGTACCAAAAGTGGCAATTGTAACAACAACAAATAAATGTTATATTACCTTCTAAATTATTTGGGGGCTACGAAGCGATGCCCCCGCCCCACACCCATATATGATATTCTTGCCGGGGGCTCCTACCCTTATATCGTTTAGTATGTCCTAAGGAAGCTCTGTACCAAAAATGGCATTTGTACAACAACAAATAAATGTTATATTACCTTCTAAATTATTTGGGGGCTACGAGGCCACGCCCCACAGTGGGCCAGGGAGGAACCAAAGTGCGCCAAAACTCATGTTTGGGGATTTATTTTTTATAAATCCAGAGGAAATGTTTAGATTTCCAGGGATTTTCGCATAAATTATATTACCAACATTTTCTCTGATGTCTAAGCTTTAAGTTGATACCAGATTTGGCTGCCCGATTCTGCCCGTTATTATGTTAGAGCCGTTTTCCTTGCAACATTGCCCCGAAAATATGTTTATTTTGGTCCGCGGTGTCAGAACAAGTGTCACGCGCCCCCTCGCGCCGTGATTTATGACTACGAATCCTTCATGATTCAGCCGCGGACCCCCAAAAACCCACATTTTTCGGGGCAATGTGGCAAGGGAAATCGGCTCTAACATAACAACGGGCAAGATCGGGCAGCCAAATTTGGTATCAACTTGAAGCTTAGACATCAGACAACATGGTGGTATTAAAATTTAAGCGGTACACCGCGGAGATCTAAACATTTCTCCTGGATTTATAAAAAACATGGATAATTAGTCCATTTTTCAGTGAATTACCCTATAATATATCATGAAGATTGTGTTTCTGTTAATTTTAACCCATTCATTCAACGAAATGAACTATCAGGAATATGTGAAAGCAATTTCATATCAATAACTTAAAAACTTCATGTTGAATTGTAAGATTTATAAAATAAGTCACTTTTGCACTAAAACTGTGAATTTGTAGGATTTTGCTGTTTGAAGTAGTAAATGTATACCCTTATTGTGCATACCGGAATTAAATATTTCACTGAGGTATTCCTCTATGTATTACCTTTCAACTGGGCAAGAAAAAAAATTGAAAAAAATAAATCACCCAAACTTAGTTTTGGCGCACTTTGGTTCCTCCCTGGCCCACTGTGCGCCCCCGCCCCACACCCTTATATGATATTTTTGCTGGGGGCTCCCACCCTAATATCGTTCAGTAGGTCCTAGGGAAGCCCTGTACCAAAAATGGCATTTGTACATCTACAAATCAATGTTATAAAATTATTTGGGGCCCCAAAAAGACGCCCCCGCCCCTCACACCCTTAAATTAATTTGTTGCCGGGGGCTCCTATCCTAATATCGTTAAGTAAGTCCTAAGGAAGCCCTGTACCAAAAATTGTGCTTTTATCCGGCAAGTAACGATAATCGACAAATTTGACGCTAAGCCACCTGAATATTAACGCAAAGATAGATTCAACATAATGTTTCCATTATTATACAACTCTTTGAAACCAACGCGCTATAACCATTATTTGAAAAAATTAATGAACTTCCTTAAATAACGTATGTCCAAGATGCATACTAATTTGCTGATAATAATTTAGGCACACCGGAATACAAAATAGAATCGAAATCGCCTTTGAACAGGAAACTGAATTGTTTAGAGTGCTTACGAAAAAAAGAAGTCGATGACTGTGGTGGCATTCCTGGGCCCCGTCTTATAAACAGTTGCGATTAGTCGAAACTAATTAACTGCATGTACATAAGATATAGGAGATTGTTAACCTGCGATTGATTCCGATCAATTAGAACTCTTTATGAGACAAGGCTCTGGTCTTCTGTATTTACTTTTGATTTCAATTTCCGTTTATTCATCCTGCAAGTAGACTACTTTAGTAATAATATCAAATAGTCGCTTTCTATCTAGGACTTATCCGTGCTAGTTGTTACTTGTTTTATTTATTAATTGTTGTACATAGGAAATATTAAATTAAAACTATCTTAAGTTTTGACACGGTCGTGATAGCTGTTAATAAGTTGCTTCTTAATGCGGCTCAGAATGTAAGAAAAACCGCCTCTAGAAGCAATTATTATTCCATGAAACAAAAGCATCATATCATGTACACGATTCTATAATGAGTTAAAAATTGTTTGATTTCCATTAGCCTAGTAAGAAACTGAACCATTCGTAGTGTACATTACAAAGAAATTATCAGATCTTGTGAACTTCAATCTCCAATCAGTACAACAAAATTACAATATTTTGTTGCTTAAAATGCATAATATTTAAATAATTGTTGTCTAATACATACATTTCAGCAACATTTTTACCTAAATGATTTTATAAACATTATTTTGCAAACATCGCTGGATTCCTTGGTTGTAAGGAAAACAAATATATAATGACAAAATCTATATCTCTCGTACTTTACCCTATAAAAGCAAACAGATAGATATTGAACAGAAATATCTGCTATGATCTATATATTGATGTACATTACCTGTAAAGGTAAAGAGAGAGAGAGAGAGTCATTACGTTACCATTTAATAATTTATTTATTTATGGTGAAAGGCCGCAAAATTAATGTCTACATCTACTTTAAATTCAGGATAACTGTCTCAAATTAACAAAGTAAAGAAATTCAAATAATTATAATGCCGAGTTTTCCTTATTCCTGTTAAACTATCGATGCAGTATGAGAATTTTAAACTAATTTGAGGTTGCGGTGAATGGACCATCAATCTGATAGTCCTCAATTAGACAATTTGATGGAAACAAAGGCATCTAATTATTACATATTTCATCGTGTTCAACGTTTTTTTCCATCATTCACAGGGGTTACAAATCAATATTTGATAGACATTTAACAAAGATTGATAATTAGATAGTATAATTGAAGGTACATTACATACAACTCATATGAAAAAAAAATCAACATCATTATAGTTCAGTGTATTTTAAGATATCACTTCAAATTAACCTATTGAATATATATATAAGAAGAAAAAAAACATCTTTAGCATCTAACACCCATGAATTGGAACCTATGTAAAAGACAGGAAAAACAACAATAAGCATACACTTAGTCTTTAAACAAAACAAAAAACAAAAAACAAAAAACAAATAAAACAAACGTTTAATAAACGTTTAACAGCAAATAATATCCATAAATCGCGATGCTTATTTCATTGTAACTACTAATATCATTACGATGTTTAAATAAAAATACATTGAACTCATATACAAAACGATTTTCATCAAGAAGTTAAACATATGTTATATTAACAATTATCTTCACATTATATACGAAAGATCATCAAATATCAATTATCGATTAATAAACAGATCATTTATATTTTCTTCTAAAATTCTATGATAACCTTGAATGATATGATTGAAATAAGTACTCTTATCACTAATCATGCTAAGCATTTACGACGTTTACTACTAGCACAAGTTACTATTTTTGATACATTCTAGTAACTGTGCTGTATGGAGTATAACATTATAATATCCACGTAAAAACTAAAAACAAAATCTTAGATTTTGTTGCTGCTATTTACATGACACGATCGCAAAGATTTAACAACTTAAACTCATCAGGGGCAATTTCTTGCAGAAATCATGTCTGGATGACGTCAGTGTCATTTTCATGTTGACACAGGTTATGCGACAGTCGTTGTGATCGTAATAACATGATTTTCATCATCGTTTTTATTATTATTATTATTATTATTATTATTATATATATAAGTTTTATATATATATATATATATATATTTTTTTATTTTTTTTTGGGGGGGGGTTCTTTGGTGACATTTAACGGAAGAGAGACCGTTGCAAACAAATAATGATAGTAAAGATAACTTCTATAGAAGAATGCATCGTACCAAGGCTTTACAATCTTCTTATATATTGTACCTCATTTTGTCTATACCCTCATGTGTATGATTAATCACATTAAAAACAAAATCACAAACGTGACACTATTGTGTCTAAGATTTAAACATATCCCCCCCTCCAAACAAAAACAGCAAAAAAAGGAAGAAATTGACCTTAGTAGCAATATATAAGGACTAGTCTGTAATATGTAATAATCTATGAGAACTAGTATTTTTTTTTTATTGCTCGCCCACATTATATTTTTAAGGAGGGGTAGAGACACTCAATTTTACTCAGCAGTATACCCCGCTCCCGTCTCCTTTCAGAAGTGAACAACGTCCCATGTCATTCCATAATGCGGACAGATTTAGCAGTCAGCATTCTCAATCGATTTCAAAATATTCTTCCTTCCACGAGGACCCTCTTCGATATTGATATAATCTGTATCACCCTGTTGTACCGATGTTAACTCAAGTTCTTGATAAGCAGTGCCATCATTGCTCACTCGTTCATACAGATCCTGGTAGGTTTCAGCAGTTCCTGGTGATTGTGTTTCATCATATGTGTTCTTTTCACTCTCTCCTTTATCAGGTTGTCGTCTGTGTTATGATAACGTGGAGCAACAATGAGTTACAAGTGCATAGTTAAGCAAAACAATCATAGGCCTATGCCTAAACCCGAAGCTAGGCTTAAGACCCCTGTTACACATACGTCTGTAAGTGGACTGAGGCCGGCCCCGGAGGCGGCTCGACGTATGTGTAACATCAACTTTTTTTAAAGAGCCGGACTGAGGCCAGGTGGACTCAGTCCACCTCTGGATGTGGATATAAGCTAGCTTTTGTCGAAAACCATAATTAACAAAGGAGGTTTGTCTGAGGTCTAAGATTTAGTTTATTAAACGTGATTATAGATAGATCCAGGATCGTTAAACTTGATTAGTAATAAACATATACGGAGCATAACTTTCAGTCTGACTCCATGATCAGATCAGAGTAGACTCTCGCTATAGATAACGGCCATTTAAAGGGATATTTGAGTTCTTGTTAAACTAAAGCTGATTACCTTGAGGACTAACAGATAACCCAGTTATGATACACGTCATAACATATAAATATACACAATGTATGTTACTCTTTTCCACAAAGGCCTAACTACTTGTGTAGCCTGCTGCATACTTTTCTAGAATGTTTTTGATGTTAGAAAAAGAGGAAGAAGAATCCACATAGTGAGAATTTCTCTGAAAAGCACTTCAAACTTGACTGCTAGTATTCAGATTGGTATGAATAAATTTCCACTAAATAATAAGAGATTTATTTTGAAATCCAGTACAATAGCCCTACAGATTAAGTATTTGGAAAATATTGGCAATGATATGCATTTGAAAGCTGATGAGAAGCAAACATGTTCATACCTTCTGAAGAAACCCACGATTAGGATGATACAGATAACACAGATAAGAAGAATCGATGGGATGAGACAAGTAAGAAGTAGAACTCTAAGAGAATATCTAGACTCATCACCTGGAATAATAAAAGAAACAATAAACAAGTGAATATTCGAAAGGATACATCAGAACATTAAAAAGAGGATTATGTTAAATCATAAATATTGCATAAAGAACAAAAATATGACAACCTTACCATCAAGCAGTACTTGAAATTATTATGAACGACTACAGAAAGAAAAATTATTATATCAGATTACCTAGAGCTTCTACCGGTTTTGTAGTTGACCATTCACTAGAACCAACACCATCCGTTATCCCGAAGGTTAATCATTTTGAAGGTTTGTTACCACCGAAGGCTTATATTTCTTAAGGTTGGTTACCCCGAAGGTGCATAATTCCGAAGGTTCGTTACCCCTGGCCCGCTACAAAGTAAGAACCTTTAACCTTTATGGTATATGTATGTCTGTATCATACCACAGTTATTATTATATAAACAAAATGCCTAGAAAATGTCAATTTTAGGGCACGGTTGTATATTTCCAAATGAATCTTTGTATGTACCCACCAAAAGACCTATTCTGACCATTTCACATTTTGTATCATAAACTCTTTTTTTTTTTTACCCGGCAATGGGGAAGTCATTAAAGGTGACCATTCACCGGGTCCAGCTCCATTCAAAACTCGGACCTGAAGAAAAGAGGGATGAAAAGGGGATGAAATTTGAATTTAAATTTAAATTAATATCCACTATTCCTGTCATCTGGAATATATTAACGTCAAAATAGCTATTACTTTAATAACGTAAACCAACATATCACCAAACTGTCTACAAGAAGACCTTTACTGTCATTGACAATACATAAAACGTATGGCCTTCTTTATACAGCCAGTAAACAATAATTGATTACAAGAAATGGTACTACCACAAACAAGTTGAGTTTGCCTATTTCATACAATTGCATACAATTTAATCAGTTATTCTAATAATGACTTGTTTTTATGTCGAGGCAATCTATTTTGGTTGTCCGTGGCCCTCAACAAGTCAAGTATTACTTTAGTTATTCCTTTCTCAAAATTCCTTTACTTTGAGACAGCACGCAAGAACTTTACCTCAATTTCAAATTCACTGTCTTTTGTCGCTCCCTCGGTAATCACATATTCGTTATCCTCAACATTAACTAGTACTGGATCAAGTGGTTCTGGTTTTGTCCGGGTGTATCTTAGTTGGTATCCCTGTACATCTCCATTGAGGTGAGCAGGGCTAGCAGCATCCCAACGCACAGTTACAGTTTCAGAGGTCGCTTCAACACTTACAGTGGGCGCAGGGGCAACTACAAATACGAAAACAAAAACATTGAAAAGAAGTATGGAAATTTTCTGATTAAAGCACATGCTCGAAAGGCATAAATCCTAAATCTAATTACTGGATTTTTGGAAGCTTAAATCTTGTTGTATTTCGTTTCATAGTTTGAGATAAACCGAGGTAATGCAATTCAAAAGCTATTTTTTTTTCATTTTGAATTGAGGAAAAGAAAAATCCAAGAGAGTTGTCAAATGTATTGTTATGTGAGTGATATATCTCTCACTTCATATCACCCTGGGTTTGAGATTGTTTACAAAAAAGAGTCAAAACATAATTTTCTATAATGTTTTCTAAAAACAGAAATTACAGTCGCATGGCCATGTTGCTAAACGCTCCCCCGTTCATACTCATCTACTCATTTGTTGAATTATTATTTTTGTATTTCTACTTAAGATTCACAAACACTCAAGCTCAAGTTTCCCCTTCGAGCAAGACTACAAGAACATAGACACAAAAAATAACATAATTTTATTGATCTAAATGTAAGATGTTACAAAACCTTAACATTTCTAGAAAGAGACATGTATGGTTGTGTCCTTTTAAGTTTCATAATGTTTAGAAATGATCTTATTTAACCTTTAAAATATACCTGTATATACTAATTTTACTGTTCATAGATGATTTTAAAAATAATTAGCAATTTTCTAGGTGTAAATTTTTTTGACTCACACTGTATGAACCTCCTTCAGTATCATTACAATTGGGAAATTATTCATGCATGTAGTTTCATTCTATTACTTCACATTCTCATTTCATGACTATTAATACAATAATGCTGTTGTTCCTCTTACGCATTTCCTCTGTGATCTGCGTAAAGCCCTCTCCTCTTGGCGTCTCAGAGTCTTTATTGTAGACTACAACGTGGATGAGATACTGGGAGTACGGTTCAAGGGTCAGGGTGTGTTCAGACGTTGAGGGATCAAAGGGAAGATCAATGGAGTTCTCATTGGGGTCAGCCGCCCTCTTTGAGATCCCAGACTGGATGTCAGACCGGGTGAAGTAGATGCGGATTCCTCCCTCTCCACTGGCACAGTTAGAAGTATTGGATGGAGGATTCTACGAGATAAAAAGATAAAATATCCCATGGAAATTCAAAAATTGTAAATCATGGTTTTTAATTTAATTGTTACATAAATATTATAATATATTCCATGGAAAGAAGCATCATGGTTTATCCACGTCTCTTCCAGGAAGACAAAATATAGCTGTATCCTGGCCAACACTTTACATTCCGGAGTACTGAATTTTCTGTTGCAGGGATTTGGAAGGTGAAAATCTCAAAACTGTTAATAATATTCCGCTTTTATATATATAGCGCCTAATACATTGATACAACGATGTGTCTATAAGCGCCTCACAGATATTCCCCAGTCATCCCCTGTACCATGGTAACCATGGTACTTTTGTCCAAATTACCATCCACCATTGTTTTGGTACCATGATAACCATGGTTACCATGGTGGATGGTAATTTTGGACAAAAGTACCATGGTTACCATGGTACATTTTTTGTAAGGGTCGGATTCAGGCTTACCAGCACACAATGAATGCACGTTCTCCCCTGCACGGGGAGCATTAAAAGGTCTAAAATGTTGTAAAAATCATAATTGAAAACTGTCCTAAAGGTATGTTGGCAATAGATTTATTATTAGAAAAAATAGAGTCATTTTAAAATCTGAATTTTGCAACGGGCAGTTTTTTTTATTCACCACAAATTTTGTGCACAGTGTCATAAACTCATTTTGCTCCTACAGAAAAATCACGGATTTAAATCAGTGAATCAATTCACTGATATACTTATCATATTGGACGATTCTATAGTGCTCAAATGCACATTTCAGAGCTCCCAGCATTCAAGGAATTCCTTACTACCCGGTTTAATTTGACACCTGGATCGAGAATGTAGATAAATGTCTTGCCGGAGCTTGAACCAACAACCTTCACATTTCCAGTCAAAAGATTAAAATACTCCTGCTCAACACATCTGGAATAACAATTAACTTACCTCCCAAGATACCAAGATTTCTCCAGGTGCAGTCCCCAAAGTGACGGAAACGGATGATGGTCCTTCACTAGGAGCTAAATGCACAATAAAAATACGATCAATTATTTGTCATATTAAAACATTCTTAATTCCTTATCTAGTGGTTTATTGCACTAGACAATATTTAATACAATACATTGCCATGAAGTTTAGAGGTAAATTAGAGGTAAGAGGTACATTTTCATCATGGTTTGGCTTTCAATTGTTTGTCAATACAAAAATAGTATTTTATTGACAACTTGACAAGTTATGAGCCTGTTTTAAATTCAAGAAAATATCACAAATTATTCTAGTTTTTTGTCAACATTTTTGGCAGTTAAAACTGTCTAAATTATTTTTTCTTTGTACAAACATGCCAATTAATGGTACTGACATTTGTAATGCACTACTGTGTTTTAATCAACCTGTGAAAGATGAATCAAGTTGATATTGTTTTGATACAATCATCTTGATATACTAGGCATACAAAGTATGAAACTAGATGTTTAAATGCCATTTAACAAATACACTGATATTGCGAACACATAAATGATTTCTGGTATTTTTCTTTCCTAAGAATTAAATTCAATAATCTTATTATTTGTGAATTTTCTTTTTAATTAACTTGTTGATGCATACAAAATCAGACAAATAATTTCTTGATAAATTTTTAGTTGATATTCTTTTCAATTTAGATGAATGAAAAAAGGGTGCAAACATGAATGGATCAATTGTCAAGGAAAGATGCAATGTAGTTTTAAGTCACAATGTAAAATCACATTGGATATACCTTACTAAAGAAAGCTGAACATGTGCAGAAAAATGTTAAAAATCTGAGATCATATCAAGCATTAAGAACTTACGTGAACATTGGGTGGTTCCTACTACCTCCAATCGGCTTCCCGGGCCTCCTACTCCAGGTCTAACTGCTGCTACACCAAATACGTAGTCTGTATCTGGACTTAGACCAGTCACTGTTTCAGATGGTGCTAGGCGGTCAGACCTCCTAACCTCTTGCTCTTCTTCTCGTGAGTTGTTCAGCATGTAGTAGACACGGTACCCGACGAGAGGAGGATCACCAATGTCTGTTGATGCATCCCAGGCATCCCACATCAGAGTAACGGAGTCATTGGTTGCTGCGCTCACGACGGGTGCACTTGTGAGTTCAGGCTGGGCTATAAAATACAATGAAATAAAATAAATGTAATATTAGGACTTCCCGGCGAAATTCGCGAGTTCGTCATTCGAATTTATTTACCTTGCATTTAAGTTAGCGCAGATCGGCTTTGCCATGCCAATTATCATTCAATTTTCCCGTTTTGGTATTCAATTTAGAATTTTGGTCGAAGGGTTTCATAGATCTGTCAATTAATTTAGAAACTGCAATCAAATTAATCGTCATTTGTCGAGGATCCGCGCCTGCATGAAACACAGATAAATGAATGAAAAGGGAACAGAAATGATTGGGAAAAAATAATTACTAAAGTACTACATTTATGTTTTATTATCCTGTTCATTGAAAAGAAATTATGATAAACAAAGGTAATACAAAATGTCTAATGGTTCAAAAGACCACATATTTAGTGACAGCTGAAAACATGTTGTAATCTCCAGTTTGGTAAGCTTAAAGTTGCTCAAGCATGGGTATATAGAGGGCAGCACACGGACGTACGCACGGGGAGCGTAATATCCATTGGCTCAGTGTTATGTAGAGATCGGGAGTGATCGCCAAGTTGCCTACATCACGGTCGACTATAGACCCACGCACGAACATTTTTACAGTTGAGGGCATAATGAGATGTTATGCTCAAAAGTACAAGGGCATTGTCTCAAGTATTTATTGTCGTAATTAAATGAGTATTCCTCGGGCATTGGACAGAACATTTTACTTACTAAATTCCCCATCGGCAGTGATAGTGTCACTCCAGAAGTTGTTCACATCAGAGAGAGAGCAGACAAACAATTCTCCAATTTTCACATCACGCACAAGAAATAGAAACTTTTCATTCGGGGGGAATCCCTTTCCTTGTGATATTATGTTTTCTTGTGTATAATTTCCACTGCCGAATTTCCTGTAGAGATTGACCACTGGTTCAGCCGTGGAGATGAGATTTCCACCTTCCAGGCGACAGACAAAATTGGCGAACTGTCCATTGTTGGTCTTTTCATATTCAACCCTGAAAGCTGTAAAAATCAAAAAGAAAGATAAACTGACTGCAGCTATGCACAATAATGTTTTCAGGAGATAGTCGTTCTAATTACCTCCCCAACATTTTAAAATCATAATTTTACACTCTAAAAAATATAATTTGAATCTTTAAGCTCTAATTTATTTGTAGGCGATATTTTAAACACATAAGCAGAGATCAACCTAGACACGCCAGTCACACCATAACTACAATTCAATAGAGATTATACTTACGCTCGCAGTTAGGACCATATCGTCCAATCATGCATTCTGTAGGTATCAAGAGTTAATACGAGAGTTAATGTGAGTATCTCCCGAAGCAAGATAGAAACATGAATTTGATGGGTTGAAGATAACATAGTCATATGTGTTTCAAAAATTATATATTGCAGCTGATACGTTTTACAGCATTCTTTACTATCATAAATAATCAATTCTCAAAACAGTATGGTTTATCAAGATGAATGTGGGTATATAAACAAAAATCCTTCAATCCAATTAACAGTTTTGTTTCTCTTATTCCTCTTTTGTTTGCGAATAACATATCCATACGAATCCATGACACATGCTCCGCCGACAAATGCCCCGCAAAAAGCGACAATTGCTCCGCGACATTTCCTCCGCGACACTTGCTACGACGTCAAATGCTCCGCCGACAGTTGCTCCGCCGACAATTGCTCCGCCGACATATGCTCCGACGACATTTGCTCCGCCGACATATGCTCCGACGACATTTGCTCCGCCGACATTTGCTCCGACGACATTTGCTCCGCCGACAATTGCTCCGCCGACAATATTGCTCCTCCGACAGCTCCTCCCAAAAAGGCCCTGTAAAATTAAAATGCTCCAACATTGCTCCTTCCCCAAAGTACCCTGCTGAAGCCAAATGCTCCGCCGACGTAGCAAGAGTGCCCCGTAAAAGACACATGCTCCCTTTCGCAGCGAAAAAAAAGATAGGAAGAAAGGAAAAGAAAAGAAAAGAAAAAGAAAAGAAAACATGGAAAATAAAAGGTCAAGAAAAGAGAAAAGAAAAGGCTAAAGGCAAGGGAAAAGGGACATAAAATAGAATATAGGAAGATTTAATTTCATTATTTGTGCATTGGCCTATAAGGGACGGTGTCGGTATAATTAATGAGGGTAAATCCTGCCGGCGCTGCGTCGCGACACGTCAGGGATAATGAGAAATAAATTTGAGTATGAAATATAGGCACACATGATCGTTGAATATTCATTGATTAAAAAAAGGGGTGGTAGGCAGGCAGACTTTTTCAGTCATTATAATTATGAAAAGGAAGAAAATTTGCTTGCTCGATACACTACAGCTTATACATTTTGTACATCAGTGATCAGGGGAGGGGGCCCAATTCTTGAGAAAATATTTAGGGGCGAAACAGCCGGCCGATAACTCGCTCAGGATGGGGGGGGGGGGGCGGTGATCAAATTTTCTACTGTCAGTGATTAAAATGCGATGCTAGGCACGCAGATGCTTTTTAATAGGAAATGGCAAGCCAAAGAATTTTGACCATTCGCTAAGCTCGCTCGCCAACAAGGAATACACAATAATCCTGAAATAATACTTGCCCGTTTGATTAAAAAGGGGCGTAATGTAGATTATAACCTATGATTTTTACCTTCCTTGTTCGCCAATTACACAAATGAAAAACAAACAAAAAACGTCCCCTTAAATGTGTTTGTGCGGTTGTGCCCTCCCTTTCACGGAACAAGAAGACAAAGTTACTTAAGAAGAAAAAATATGCCTATAATAATTATCAAAAGAGAAGTGCCAAAAAATCGCTTACCGTCTTGCTACGCTAACTCGCGATTAACATGTCAAACATATTCATTTGACGAATGTGACGAAAGGTTGGAAGGCAGGTAGATGCTATTCAATATAAAATAAGCTTAAAACCGCCCGCTCGCTAAAATTGAAATTGACATCGCCTTCAACTATGAATGTGCCCGACAACTCTGTTTTGATAGTCATTATTGTTGAAAATAATTACTTGGTTTAAACCGTCCGCTCGCCAGTTTATGGTATAAACATGCTCATTTAATTAAGGAGGGAAATTAAGCAGGAACAGGCGCGTACGCAGGGGGGGGGGGTACCCCCCCCCCCCCCTGCGTACCCCCCCCCCCCCCCGTACCCCCCCCCCCCCCCCCCGCTTATTGAGCGGCTGGCTGAGTCGTTGCGAAATTTTTGGCCCGATTTCAAAATGTTAAAACCCCCTCCTTGAAAAAATCCTGCGTACGCCACTGAGCAGGAAGATGCTATATAGATAAGTCTACATTTTGTAGCTCTCTCTCTCTCTCTCTCGCTATATACCATCGCTTACCAAAAGGGAATAAATATTACCTTAAATTATATTGTTCCTAAGAAAAAAAAAAGCTATTTGTTGAAAGAAGGTCGACTCAAGGTTGATTATTTAAAAGCTTCTGCACCTGCTCCGCCCCCCCCCAAAAAAGCGTCTTTCGCAAAGGTTTATCACTTTTTTTGTTCAATCAGTGTCTTCTGATCGGGGAATTAAAACGCATCCCCCGTCTCAAAATGCTGGCTACGGCCCTGAATAACAACAACAACAAAACAAATCACAAAAAAAAAAAAAAAAAAAAAACCCATGAAAGAAATATTATCGGCGGAGCAAATGAAGGCGGAACATTTGTCGGCGGAGCACATGTCGGCGGAGCACATGTCGTCGGAGCAATTGTCGGCGGAGAAATTGTCGGCGGAGCAAATGTCGGCGGAGCAAATGTCGGCGGAGCAAATGTCGGCGGAGCAATTGTCGGCGGAGCAAATGTCGCGGAGCAATTGTCGCTTTTTGCGGAGCATTTGTCACCGGAGTAATCGTCGCCGGAGCATGTGTCGGGTTGCTCTTTGTCAACGTATCAAGATATAACTGGTAAGGGGGGACATCATACGTACAATATCATATCAAATACTATCGCAGATAAATATATGACCTCCACCTAATCCTGGTAATCAAGGAGAAACTGGAAGCATTGGGATATTGGTTAGTTGTATTTTTCATGATAAACACACACACAGCACCGACAGCCCAACACACAAGCAAGGTAAAAGAATTTGAAATTGCATAATCATTTCTAAGTTTATTCCGAAGTATATCTCATA